>PVJX010003759.1:0-104001 GCA_004027295.1 Dolichotis patagonum
AGGAATGACTGAGGAAGAATTGCTTCCCTTTCAATTTCATTGAAGAGTTTCAGGAGTGTTGGAATTAAGTCTTCTTTGTATTTCTTGTAGAATTCTACAGTGAATCCATCTGGGCCTGGACTCTTCTTTGTAGGCAAGGACTTAATTACATTTTCAATTTCAGTAATAGAAATTGGGTTATTCAGCAGTTTTACATCTTTCTGATCCAGATGTGGTAGTTCATATGTATCTAGGAATCTGCCTATTTCTTCAGTGTTATCTAACCTATGAGAGTAGAGGTTTTCAAAATAGGTGTTGATGATCTTCTGTATTTCCACTGAGTCTGTAGTAATTTCACCTTTTTCATTCCTTATTGCATGAATTTGAGTTTTTTCTCTCCTTTTTTTAAATAAGGTTGGCCAGGGGCTTATCAATTTTATTTATTCTTTCAAAGAACCAACTCTTTGATTCATTGATCCTTTGTACTGTTTTCTTAGTCTCTATTGCATTAATTTTTGCTCTGATTTTTATAATTTCCTCCCTTCTTTTGGCTTTTGACTTGGATTACTCTTCTTTTTCTAGATGTTTGAGTTGTAGCATCAGGTTGTTTATTTGTGTTCATTCTGTCTTCCTGATGTGGGAACTCAATGCAATAAATTTTCCTCTGAGGACTGCTTTCATTGCATCCCACAAAATCTGGTAAGTTGTGTCTGTATTTTCACTTACTTGTAGATATTATTTAATTTCTTCTTTAATTTCCTCTGTGACCCACTGATTGCTCAAGAGTGTGTTATTCAGTTTCCATGTGTTCGTAGGTTTTTTGCAATTTCTTTCATCATTAATTTCTAGTTTCATAGCACTATGATCTGATAACATGCATGGGATAATTTCAATTCTTTTGCATTTACTTAAATATGTTTTCTGCCTAGTATATGGTCTATTTTAGAGAATTTCTCATGTACTGCTGAGAAGAAGGTGTATTCTGATGTTGTTGGATGGAACACTCTGTATACATATATCAAGTCCATTTGTTCACAGGTGTGAATCAGTTCTGTTATGTCTTTGCTGATTTTCTGTCTAGTTGATCTGTCCCTTTGGGTCAATGGTGTGTTAAAGTCTCCTGTTATAACTGTATTATTGCTTATTTGATTTTTCATTTCTGTTAGTATTTGCTTTTTATAGCTGGGTGCTCTGGAATTTGGTGCATATATATTTAAGATTGTTATCTCTTCCTCTTGAAGTTTTCCCCTAAGTAGTATGTAGTGACCTTCTTTATCTCTTTGGATCATTCTTGGTTTGAAATTCACATTGTCGGCAAACAGGATGGCTACTCCTGCTTTTTTTTTGTCACTTCCTGTTGCGTGAAGTATTGTTTTCCATCCTTTGACTTTCAGTCTATGAGTGTCCTTTTGGGTTAGATGGGTTTCTTATAGACAGCATATGGTTGGATGTTGTTTCTTGATCCATTCTGCCAGTCTGTTTCTTTTGATTGGTGAGTTTAGGCCATTTACATTAATGGTTATAACTGTTGTATATTGGTTTATTGTTGACATGTTATCTTTCTGCTGTTCTATCTTTAGCTTTCCATTCTGTTTAATTGTCTGCCTTGCTTGGTGGTTTTATCCCATGTGTATCTAGAATGTCTTTCAGTGTTCTTTGTAGGGTTGGTTTGGTGTTCATGAAGTTCTTCAGCTGTTCTTTGTCATGGAAGTATCTTATTTCTCCATCCATTTTGAAAGACAGTTTTGCCGGGTATGTCAGTCTGGGTTGGAAGTGATTTTCCTTTAGAATCTGAAACACTTCACTCCATGTTCTTCTTGATTTCATTGTTTGTGTTGAGAAGTCTGCCTTGATTCTGATAGGTTTTCCTTTATAGGTGATCTCTCTTTTCTCTTTAATAGTTTTTAGTATTCTGTTCTTATGGTGGATTTCTGGGATGGTGATTATTATGTGTCTGGGTGTAGTTTTATTTTGGTTATGGCTGTTTGGAGTTCTATATGCTTCACTTATCCAAATGTCAGTTTCTCTTCTCATGTTTGGGAAGTTTTCAGCTATTACTTCTGTAAATATTCTCTTGATATCATTTGGGCTGTCCCCTCCTTTGCATTTATCCCTATTAATCTTATGTTATTTTTCTTTGCATCATCTTGCAGGTGTTGAATTGTTATTTCCTGATTCTTTGTTATTTTTAAAAGATCTTGTCTTTCCTGTTCACTGACTGCAATCTTATCTTCGAGGTCTGAAATTCTATCTTCACTTTTGTTGAGGTGGTTTTGGCAGCTTTCAGTAGCATTTTTGATTTCCTGTATATATCTTTGAATCTGCTTTATGTATTCTGTTTGTTTCTTATAGTGTTCATTCAGGGATTCTACCTGTTTGCTCTGTTCCTCTAATTTTTTAGCTGTGTCTTCACTAGATATGTTCACTATTTCTTTCACTGTTTTTATCATTTCTTCTTTTACCTGGGCAAGTATTTCTGATTTGAATTCCTCCATAGCTTTCCCTAGTTGCATCTTTATTTCATTTGATATCATTTCAGACATTTCAGGTGTATGGCTTCTTTTTTCTTCTATGTACATGGCTTTTAAGCCTTCTTGGGGAGGGCTGGAGCTTTGAGCCTTCCTTTTGGTCTTTCCTTTTGTCATTTTTCTATATTTCCTTGCTTTGAGTGGTGTTCCAAAGCTTCCTCTGCATGTGTGGCGAATTACCTCTTCCACCCTCAGTTCCTGGAGCAGTGGTGGCTCCCCCACAGGCTTTTGGTTCCCTTGCAGGGTCCTAACTCCCCTCTGTGGGCTCCTAGCTCCCTAAGTTGTAAGTCAGATGCTGGGTGTAGTGGACCGGAGCCTGTGGAACCTCAGGCTGGGCCACCGTCCTTTGTCCCAGGCCGGTCTCTACTAGGTTCCCTGCGAGTGAAGGGTGGGCCTCTGGGTCCCAAACAGTCAGGCCAAAATGCCGGTTTCTGCAAAGTTCCCAATCCCAAACAGACCAGGCCGAGATGCCAGTCTCCGCAAACAGAGTAGTCAGCCAGAGTCGGACGAGGAAGCCTGCTGACGTTGTCTGCCTTCTGGAGACTGAAGGGTATGATCCAAGATCTGGAGCTAACTGCAGTGTACTGGTCAGTGTCAGGGAGCCAATGAGGCTGTGACACAATGCTGAAGAACCTACTACAGAAGGCAAAAGAGTCTATGCCAGAAGGCTGAAGAGTCTCAAGTGCAAGCAGATTATGTTTCAATGGCAACACATAGTGGGCAAAGTCAGGGAAGTGCCATGCAATAAAAATATTGCGTCTCTGCAGGTATGGAAACAGCTCATAACTCTTGTTGAATAAAAGCCATAGTAAATCACAAAATCAATTGAGAAGAGATTTGGGGCAGATTAAAACATGTCTCCTCCTCTTCACTAATAAGGTGACTATAGATCAGGGTTGATTCTTGATATAGACAATTTTGAGAAATGTCTTCTTATCCGCTGGAAGGAACTTTCTAAAATGAGACATTGTCTTCTATTTCTTTTATTAATTTCATAATTTTTGTATTGCTATTGAGGAAGGAGAGTTAGGGGAATTTCAATTGAAATTACATTCTGGTCAGTGAATCAATTCCTGATATTTTCTAATCCTTCACATTCTATTCTGTCTTTCTTAAAAAATGTCATAATCAGGACAGTGGCAAAGTTAAAGTTATTTTTAAAAACCCATCTAACTGTGTTAGGGGATTCCTGATGCCTGCAATTTTGGGCTAAGTAAGGGTATCTTGGGGCTTTGAACTCTATTGTAGATGAGGTTCTCTGGGAAGCAGTTTCTGAGATCAAGGATAGCATAAAAGAAGTTAATTGGGAAATGCTCCCAGGAAGGAAACTTAGAGGATGATTCTACTAAGCAGGTTGGGTCAAAGGAGCAGCAACACTACAATGCAAGAAGCTAGCCCTGAAGAATTATCTCCCATTTGGACAAAAGGTAAGTTCTTCACAGTCCACTTTGGCATTGGATACTGGCTGCCCTGGAGCTAGGCCTGATCTTAATGAAGTGGTTGTCTTCTCCTAAAACCCTTCAAAATAGTTCCTTACCTGTCTCTCACCACACATCCACAGCTGGGGGATTAAGTGACTGAGTCTTGGAGATTACTTTATCTAATGGTAGTTAATGCTCCTACTATTTGGATTCTAACTTGAATATTTATTGAGATAACACATGCATTATCATGTATCTCAGTTAAGTCCCTTATCTTCTATTTAAAATAAAAAGATTGAACTCATGACTAAGTCCTTTCATTCCTTCATTCTCTGTAGAAAGGATTTTCTTGCTGGTGTGTTTTAAGCAGTGGTGTTTAAAACAGAAGTGCAACAATTGATATAGTTTCTCAAGTATTTGGTCGACAAGCCCACTTTGTTCCTTTTACGTGCTTTTTGTTTAAATGTCTCTTGGGTGGCTTGGGTGAAAGGAGGTCACATGCATCTTTGACAGTCTGAAATTTTCAGGAACTGTTCCAAAATTTAATTAAGTACTGATTGTCTTCTATGCACATGAGAGAGAAGAAAATCTTCAGAAATAACAGAATTAAGCATGCTCTATTTTGTAGCCTTGTAATGACCTCCAGCAAATGCCTGACCTAGTTCTGAAGGCCTTGAGTCCACTCACATGAACACATGCCTTAAGAAGCTGATTCGGAAATCAAAGTAAAAAGCTGGCACCATGCACATTAACGGAGCAGGAAAGGATGTCCTGTACTATGGGTAGAACACACAAAATGTAAAATAAAATGAAGATTGCCTCCAGTCACTTAATTTAGAGGCAGCACAGGAATTGTGAAGCCTTTCAGTATGATGGCACCTTGAATTAAAAGAACTAATCTGCAGTGGATTTTCTTATTACCCTGATGGTGCTGGGAACAGATATTCCCCAGCTGCATTAGAGCTTAAAGGCAGCAACTTCTGCCTGCCCCAAAAAGGTTAACTAGTAAGCAGTGCTCTGTGAAGGCCAAAAAACACTCCGCATGTCAGAATCTCATCCTTTCCACTCCTACTGAGTGAGTCCTTACTGGTCATCAGAATTAATGCTGTTAGTGGTTAACAGAGCCAAGTTTACTTCAAGAGACACAGAAAGGCTTGTGTCACACGGTCTTGGACTTAGAGTTGATGCAAGGGTTTTTTCCTTTGCATCACAGCAGAAGGCCAAGGGGAGCTCCTTTCTACCTTGTCAATCCAACTGTAAATCATTTCCAGTGTAGTAATGATGTATTTCCCTCAAAATGGCTTATTGAATGTGGCCTTGTGAACTGTTTCAAAACCAAAACTAACTAAACAAAAAATGTTTAATGATGTAAATGCTGGAATTATTATTTTCTATCCTTCTCTCATTCACAATGAACATTAACAAGTTAAAACACAACATCTTATGTCTCAAAAAAAATCTAGTTAATCAGATTTTTCCAATCTTTTTGATTTACAGAGCTCCCTTCTGTCTTTCTTTATAATTCTTCCCAAAATGGGCTATAGTCTGGTTTGAGAAATGCTATTTGAACTGGACTTCAGACTGGCAGACAGTTGGGCGAGGTCACAGGCTACTTCAGGGCTGTTATTGTAAGTGTAATCTATTTGCTTCCCCCTGGAAGACTACCATCACCCCAGAAAAGGGGATTTTAGGGTAAAAGATTTCTCATGAGTGATTGTCAGATCTCTCTCTTTTCTTTTCCCCTCCTCCTCTCCTGCTCTTTTTTCCTTATCTCTTTCCTTTAAGTCAGCATAGTATTTTCTGTCAACTTTGTAACTTCCTTCAACTATTACAGAATTACTTGACCTTGCTCATAAACTCTCAATATTTTTTAACTTTAAAATGAAAATGATACAGAATTTCAAAACAAAATAATAGATAATAAGTGGTTAATATATTGCATGTTGCTACCTTCAAATTAGTTGCTTAGATTGTAAGAGGCAGGCATACAAAATGATCAAACAATGAAAACATAAACTGTTGTTTCTGATAAACTAACCTTTTCCCTTCTTCCTTTTCTCCTTTCCCCCATCCCAGGTATTCTTTCATTTTGAGCAGTTTCTTCCCATTCACTTTCAAAATATCTGTTGTACATTTTAGAACTTATTTACTCTTGCACATTTAAAGAAATCATAAACTCTTAATATGTTACGGACATATTTAGGTTTCCACTCTGTATGTATTGTTCCTAGTAAACAACCTCAGTGACTATTGATGGCTAATTTAAGAACTCAACCTTAGGAACTGAATTTATTCCTAAAATGTAGCATGATTAGAGTCCAGCTAGCTCAGAGGTTGGGGAGTTCTGGGGATTGTGGAGGTTCTGGGAAATCATTTGCATGTCTATCTGGAAGTCAGTCCAGGGAGTATGGTTTTGAGAACAGCACGACTGGGATCCAGAATGACATTAGATCTCTATAAATATGCATGGGTGACTGTGTATTCCCCGGAAGCAAATCATAGTCCATTTGACTACTTTTATTCTTTTAGTCAAAAAGGTACAAGAAAATCTCATTACTTTCATCGCATATCTATTTTTTTGTCCTCTAAGGATGCTATTCAATTCTGAAAGCCCTTGAGAAGCTCCCTAAGGTACACTGTTTCTTGCTTTCACCACTTTTCCCACTTATAAAGTTTTCTTATTTTGGTCCCTTGAAAAACATTGTAACAGCTTCTAACTGTAAATAGTGGCTACTACCCTCAAATTTACCTCTCCCAAAAGAAAGACACAAAAGCAACTCCAGTATGAAGTATAAGGAAGAGGTGGTAGCTATTACCCCACTAGGATTCATACGGCATTATAAATTTCTATGAAAATGGGAATTACACGGAGTCGGCTCACTTTCAGGCAACCTGGTTACCTTATAGAATGTTCAATTTCTGTTCCTTACTGTGGAATATGTGGGGCTAGCATTTCCAGCAATGAATCTAGTGGCGTTATCTCTATGCCGATTGACAAACAAATGGACAAAGAGACAGATAAATAGATGGATGCAGTTTTATATTCTCTACAATTATCATATAAACTTTTACACTGTGATCATGAATAATTTTTTTTGCACAAAGTGCATTAACTCTGTTGAAAAGAATGTGTTGAGTCTATGAAGGCGACTACAGATTGGTACATGAATGCATAAAATGTTCAAGGCTCTCAACTGTAGGGAGCGGCTTATGGGCCCTATTAGCCGCTCCCTACACTCAACACTATTTTTTCATGAAAAGAATTGTGAGAAATCTTATTCTATACTGCTCATGGTGGAAGAGAAACTTAATAGAGAAGATACAAATTTATGAAATTTAACTAGGGGCGTCAAGGGACATAAAATGACACATGTTGCATGCCACCCAATGCGGTCTCTGTATGTTTAATGGCCTCTCAAACCCTTAGGCTCACTGTTGAGCATGAAGAGTATGGGTTGATTCCTTAGCAGGCTTCCTGGAGGAAGTAGCATTTAGATCTTGAACATTTGGGCAAACACTAGGTGCAAATAGAGATGGATGCTTCTGGCCTTTGGGAGCAGTGTTTTCTGGGGCACAGGGATAGTGAAATGGCACTGCTCACACCACAGGAGAGAAGTGCCACCACTGAACAAAAGGTAGCAGGAGATGAGACTGGATACTTACTTAGCTTTGCTAGTAAAGCTTTTCTTTCCTCCCATAGCGCAGTCACTTTTACCTGTAGTATTGAAACATGCTGGGCTTAAACCATAAGGTGTATCAAAATCATTTGACTCTAGGAAAAATACTCAAGGTTTTGTTTAACTTAGATTTGATCTATGTACATTAAAGTTGCTACTTTAATAATCTATGACGTGTGATTGAGGCATAGCTGGTCCAGCTTGGCCAGTCTGAGAGGATGGGTAGCATCCAGGGCCTTACATGCGACAGCTATCTGCATGGGGAGAGGAGCAGCAATGAGAGAAGAATAAGCCAGGAAAATAGAGCGTGACTTTATCTCTACCCAGGAGTCTAAGTTCTGATGAGGCGACTGTTTTGGGAATATGTTTCTGAGCCAGGCTCCTGATTCATACCTCAGCCCTAAGAAAAGAGGAGGCTATAAATAAATGCCACCTATGGAGGCTCAGGAAACACTGCCTTGGACTCTTCTGGCAGAATTCCATACAGAAGGGAGAGATTGCTTTCCTGTATTTCCTCACTACTGTAGGGCAGCCAGGAGACAAACACTGTGCCCAGTAGAGTCGCCAAAAAGACTAAGGCTACGGAAGAAGCTCAGATGCCATGATATATTCGAGAGATCTCCAGAAATCCTGGCAGCAAATGCGTCGTCAGATGGTCAGATGGGAAGGATATTTACAAGGAATTTGTCTCTCTTTCCAGAAAAGTAACTGGTTACTTGAATAAGCACTGTCACTTTTCTTCTTCTTCACTGCATTTCAAGGAAGTCATTGAATAGTTAAGAAAAAGGTTGTGTTTTGAGCTACAAATACATGTGACATACAGTGCCACGTGCATGACCATCATCCATCAGACATGCAGTGTGGTTGAAAATGCCTGGGACTCTCACCGGCAGGTGACTGGTTCAAGAACCACTGCAATTTCAAGTGGGTTATACTTCGAGAAAAAAAAAAAAGATTTTCTGTGATGTACATAGTTGCCAGGTAATGAAAGGAATAACTAAGGCATATATTGCTGGTTAGAAGGCCAATTTAGAAGGATTGAGTTTAACTGCCAGTACTGAAGCTTAAGCTCAAAACATATGCTCATACTCCAGTTTCCCCAATAAGTTGTTGGTTGCAGACAATCTTTGCATTCTGAGCCAGTTTCCCCCTAAGAAGTGGCCCATGAAATGAATACCCTGGTTTACCTCTTCTCTTCTTCTTTGTTGCCAATATAGCTGTACTACGATGTTTGTAGTCTGAGATGGATGCCATACATTTACATGGAAAATTGCTTGAGCTATTACTACAGGTGAAAATCTGAGGAAGAAACTAAGTATGTGAGAGTTTAAACATAAATATTTTATGGCCCTGAAGCTAGGCCAGTAGATTGCTGTAGCTGCTGGTTTCAAACAGGAGCCTAAAGAGAGTTCTTTCTGTGGTCTGTTGGCCATTTCAGAACTTTGGAAATGGAATGGTCAATTCATCAGAAAGAAATAGCAGGTGAGTATGGCGGACTTTAGGGGGCCTGCGGGGGAGAGACCCTGGCGCCTCAGGACCTGCACCGTGCAGTTGACTCGGGGCGCCGGGGGAACAAGGAACTCTTCAGGTCTCTGGGGGGCGACTGTGATCCTGCCTGGGTGTGGGCTGAGAATCAGACATCTCATGTTGTCCTGTCCCACCACCCCGTGTCCCCCTCCCCCTCCCCACTGCCTAGCAAGTAGGAGCCAGTGAACTACACATCTTGACTATGGTATTTAGTATGAGCTTTCCATATGCAAAGATAAGAACAACCATTTGGAAGAAAACAAGAGACAATATGACAGATAGTGAAGATCTCTGGTTGTCTAGCTTTGAAATTTATGCTTTCTTATGTCCCATTCTGTTCTGTTTTGTTGTGTTTAATGTTACTCCCTTTTAAAATAAAATAAAAAAAATAAAAATAAATATTTTTAAAGGCCTTTCAGTAATTATTTTTTATTATCTTCAACTTTAATCTTCCTGGTTCCCTCTCAGATTCCCTGGGCACCTGCCCATCTGTTAGTGTTTCTCCTGGAAATTTGCCCTTTTCAATCCTATCTTACTGGTACTCATCCTTACAGAGTTTCTTCTTTTTTGTGGGACCACTTTCTTTTCTTGCAATGGTCTCTGCAGGAATAGAATAGTGAATTCTTAAGAAGTCCTTGGGGCCCATGGAAGTCCAACAATGAAATGCATGAGCTCCTCAGGGCACTTTAGGCCAGGCAGTTTACCAGTGGTGTCTTCCTGCTTCATGCAAGAAACATATTCTAGATAATTACAACAGAGATCATGTGACTGTTCCACAAACAGTTATCATTTTCTACCTCTCTCACAGCGGTATTCTGAACTGAAATGTACTGGCTGTGAATTAGGGAAAGGGGCAAGGAGATAAGAAAGAAAAATGAATGTGCATTTGTATCTGTGCCTATATGGTTTGTAGATATTTGTTAGACCTATTCAGAAAAGGTATATAGGCCAGAAAGTGTTATGACTTGTATCTAGGTGTCCCTCCAAAGCCTTGTGGAGTCACAGGAGGGCTTTCCAGAGGTGTGATGCTGGGATCAAGGGTGTGTGATTAATAAATTAGTCCACTGATTGCTTTGGCATAGTTCTGGGTAGGATTAAGGATGTCTTACCCCGGCCGTGAGTGCTATCTGCCCTAAGGATGGGTGAGCTGGAAAAGATATAAGGGGCATAAAGAGGACTCCTATGGTCCTGTCATTTGCCTGCTACTTGCTGCCTTCTGTCTGCCTTGCTTTGTCATGGACTCTTTATCCTCTGTGATGTCCCTCTGCTGTTCCACCCTGCTTTGGTGCCAGTGGACTATGAACTGCAACCTCTATGAACTGTGAGCCAAATCAGCCTTTCATCATTTAAGTTAAGGTGTTAGGTGTTTTGTCTCATGAATGAGGAAACTAACTAAGACAGAAGGGTGAGAGAGCAGTCCTTTTAAGCCTGTATTTTCATTCCTGGATAATATAAGGTAGTCGATTAGGCTTAACACACAGTAGGAGGCTAAGAAATTTTGCCTCATTTCCTGGGGAAATTAACTACAAGTCTAACCATGTGCTCTGTCTCTGTCTCTGTTTCTCTGTCTATCTGCATATATGTATATGCATATATATGTATGCATGTTTGTATGTGTGTGTACTGTATGTAAAGTTATCCCTGCTACATGTTGAAATACATAACACAAATCCTATTATATAATACAAATCCTAACACAAAATACTGAAGTTATTTTCAATTTCTCTCCCTCATCTTAGTTATTTATTTATTTATTTATTTATTATTAATTTATTGATTTGCACAGACTGATGGTATCAGAACACACGCACCTTCTGTCTTCCTGTCATTAGTGGAGTTCTATTCCTGCAAAGCTTGATGTACTTCTGTATACTGGTTAAGCCACTTAGAACTTCATGGCTGTGTAGGATTTCTGCAGGAAGTAATTTTCCTCTCCTGGTTTGACTTGATGGTGGAAGGTGCTTGGTCCAAGGAATGTGAAAGCTCATTAGACTTCATTGTATGGTGCAGCAGAAGAAAGTAAAAATTATACCAGCCAGGAAGGGTGGGGGCAGAGGCAATTGCCAAGCCAGTGCTGACACCAATAACTTTTTATGAGGGTGAGTCAAGGCATCAAGGAGGCTGGGACCAAGTTTTCACCCTCTTGCACCTATTACCATAGATGATGATGAAGACTGAGGGAAAGCAAGCCTCTCTCTCTGGCTAAGCGGACAGAAAGGCTGACATGGAGACAGATGCTAAAGGGAAGGTACTTGAACGCAACAAAGGTTTGAGTGAGTAGGAGTTCTAGAAGAAACTACTAATGTAGCAAGTACAGTAAGAGTCACTCCCTAACTATCCAGACTACTGACAGTGGGCAGGGAGAAACACATGCCTAGTTGGAAAAAGCTCAGTAGGTAATTTCCATCTTTCACTTAAGGATGTAATTTTCTTCTATTCTTATCTCTTTGTGAGAATTAGGAATAGATGTATCACTCAGCATGCCAGGGAAATGCAAAAAATCTGGGACACATAAAGTCTGAAAATTGGCTCCCTGGATGGAGACACCATGTCGTCCATTCTTACCAACTCTCTAAGCTTGATAGTTGATCTATGGTCTATGCTGCTGGCAAGGTGTGCCCAAGCTAATCACTCCCTGCAAATTCCTATGTGGCTCATTTCTTTACTCACAGGAGAGGCCAAATTCAGGAAAACTGTATGTCAGGGCAAATGTGACTCTTTTCTGTGCTAGTGACACCTAGATCTTTGAATTTCCCAGGCATATGATTTTCCTAGAACATGTCTAACCCCTCAGGTGGTCTCAGCTCTGTCAAACACGAAAAGGAAAATGGTCTCCTTCAACAAGACAGGAACAAAATTAAATTATGAACTTGCTTAGGGCCACAAACTTCTGATCTCTGTCTGTATACTTTTATTTTCTCTGGTGTCAGTACTTTACCCATTTTCTTACTTAGTTATCTTTTGCCTTTTTTATTAGCACTAAATATAGAAAGTGTCACCCCCAAAAAAGAAGAAACTCTGTAAGTACCAGGATCAGTGAGATAGGATTCAGCAGGGCCAATTTCCAGGAGAAATGCTAACAGACGGGCAGGTGCCGGGGGTATCCGAAAGGGAGCTGGGAAGGTTAAATTTGAAGATAATAAAGAATAATTACTGAAAAGCCTTTTAAAAATATTTATCTTTAAACTCTCACATACTTAACTTCTTTCTTGTGTTTTCCCCTCTAGTACTAGCTCGAGAAATAGAACGTTCTTAGATATAGTCAATATAGCTGCTTCTGGATTTTGTTTATAGAAAATTCAGAATTCCAGTGGGGGGTGGTGTTGCATGCCTATAATCCTAGGATTTGGGAAGCTGAGGCAGGAGGACTGGATTGCCTCAAGTTCAAGCCCAGCCTGGACTACACAGCAAGACTCTCAAAGCAAAACAAAGCAGCTCCAGGGTTCCTTTAGTGAAGCCTTTGGATCATGTGTATCATCCGATCTGGGCAGCAGCTTTTTGGTGTGAAAGGTGTTAAACTGCTAGTACTTAACCTTCTGCTTCCAACTCTGCATGGTTTGTGAGCAAGTACTCTAGCTGTGGTCGGCTTTAGCTGTGGGAAGTGGGTCCTGGGAAGGGTTTGTAGCACAAGCACACAAGGCGCCCCTCTGCAATTTCTTGTAGCCCCATCCCATCCCATATCAAAAGAGTGCTGCGTTGGGAGCCCAAGGTGAAGGTGAGTTATGCAGCAGGACTGGATGTCTGGGCTTCCCCTCTCTCATGTGATCGCTGTGCCCACTCTGTGTGCCACTGTTTAAGCTGCCCCCTTAGGATTTCTGCAGAGTGCACACTTCTTGAATGGGCTCATCCAAGAAAAGTGTTCTTTTCTGCAGATCTGAAAACCAACCTCAGTGAGGTCATTCTGTGTGTGAAGAAGCTCAGTGGAAAGGAAGCTATGAGATGGAGCTGATTCCAAGGCTCTGGGCTCTGGACCTCCTGCCATTATTTGACATATAACCTGGGCATTCTGTAGTCTCCTCTGACACATCTCCTGGAGATAGAGGCAGATACGCTCCCTTTATTGCCAGTAGGATGGCTGTTCACACTCCCAGTGGTGCTCTTTCCCGGGCTAGGGCAGGAAAAGAAATATTCCTATCCTCGGAAGCACCTGACCCCTGGAGTCCCGGTCTCTCTCGTTGCTCTGTGAGGTCTCACCCTTGCTTTAGGATATGCTTGGGTGAAAATCTATTCTATTGTGGTTGGAATAGAAAACACAAAATGAAAGAGTGCCCCCTAGGAAAAAGGACTGCTGTCCTATTGGTCCTCGGGCTGTTTCCCTGTTTAAAGAGGCACTTTGTACAACAGCATCTATCTTCCTTTTTCTGCACTCTTTCTGACCTTTATTTTAAGTATTCTGTGACATGTGTATATGTGTTTTTATTGCAAACTGCTTCAAATCCATTTGGATATGGATGCTATACAAATTATAAATAAATAAATACAAGATAAAGAGGGCATTTCTTCCCCTGCCAGCTTGTTGCTTAAAAGGCAGCAAGTTTGCACTTGCGTGACTCCACTGCTGTTGTTGCTTTTGCTGGGTCCCATGCAGGCAGCCAACAGGAGTGAAAACAAAATCTGTCCCTTTCAGCACCACACATTCCTCTCCTGAGCCTAGAGAAAGAGGTGGCAAGTATCATTTGCCAATCAGGAACTAGATAGCCTTTCCTTTAAAGAGTTCCACATCTTTAACAAATTCTATGAAGTTTGGTAGAGTCATAGTGGTAAATAAGGCAGCCACCATCTTACCTACTGGTATAGAACATCTACTGCTCATTCCGATTATACACAGGCTCTGACTTAATCTGCCAATCCTCCGCCTCCCTGACCTTCAGGAATCTTTTTTTTTTTTCTCATGAGAAAATATTCCTCAGTCCTTCATTTATTCTACACACGACTGTCTCAATATTTGCCTGAATAAAATCTAGGCTTCCTTGCCTTATTTCCAAGGAAGGGACAACTTACTGCTTCAATACTTCTTTAAAGTATCTCTTGCTTACTCCTAATCTTCCCTATTCTCTTCTTCAGAATAATTTCTTCTGCCTTTGAAACCCCCAAACTGTCATCTCTGTTTCTATTTTGAGCAGAGGACATTGTGCCCAGTTGATTAATCATTCTGGATGACTCTTCTAATTTTTTTTTAAAAAGTTGGTTTTTTTTCTTTGTCTGTATTTCAGAAGAAGTTGTCCTCTTTCTTCCCACACAGAGACTTTCAGCTGTATTCTACAATTCTTTTTCTTTTAAAGAGAATAAAATCAAGCAAAAATAAAACCAATCAAAACAAAACAGTGTAAGTGATACAGTATTTCAAAACAAGAATAGGAAATCAACAATGGCTACCATAATGGCTCTTGTTGTCTTCAAAATAGTTGCCCATAACATTAGACATAGTAAGATCAAACAAAACAGAACAGAATAGAACCAATAAAAACAAAAACAATGAACACAATACAGGACTTCAAAACAAGATAATAGTAGCCATAATATATCTTGTTATCTTTGAAATAGCTGCCCACATCATCAGATATAATAAAATCAAACAAGATAAAACAGAATACAACCAAACCAACCAAACAATGAAAATGATACAGGACCTTAAAACAAGATATTAGGGAATCAACGGTGGTTACCAATTTCAGACAGAGATCCCCATAGGTACTATATTGCTTGCTGTTATCCTCTGAACAGATGATTGGGCTACTGACTTTAGGCTGCAAAGTTAGTGAAACAACAAACACTACAAGCATTGAGACGAGCCAAGGTCCCTTCCCCATAAATGAGTGATTGATTTGGAGAAACACAGGCTGAGATGATAGCTATAGAAGTAAAATACCATGCATTTCTTGTCACTCTATTCCAGTATTTTGTTCTCATCAGTTTAGCTCTTTTCTTGATGAACCTCCATTTACTTCCTGTGTTTGTCTCCTACCTCTATATTTTAGGCATATTAGTAAATAAGAGTTTTCATTCTACCTTGTTTCCTCTACAGCCTACTTTCCTTTTACCATTTTTCTTATCATTATTAGCTCTCTAGATGGAAATAAATTTCCCTGCATTCTCCCATCACCCTTACTCCATTCTCACTAACTCTGTCCCGACAACTCTGAAAATTATTTTCTTAAGCATTGGCTGTAGCTTATTTGCCAAATCTAAGTGAAAAAGTGTTCCACATCACCAATAATTCAAGCGATGCAAATTAAGACACATAGATTCCATCTCACTGCCCAAGGAATGGCTATCATCAGGAAATCAACCAATAACAAATGCTAGCAGGACTGTGGGGAAAAAAAGGAGCCCTTCTCCCTATTGTCAGGAATGTACACTGGTGCAACCCCTGTGGAAATCTGTGTGGAGATTCTTCAAAACTCTAGGACTAGAGGTCCCATTTGAACCATGTATTCCCTTCTGGGTATATTCCCAGAAGAATTGAAAACATCATATCACAATGATATTTGTGACTCATGTTATAATTTGTAATAGCTAACTCTTGGAAACAATACAAATGCCCATCAACTAAGGAAAGAATAAAAAGATGTGGCATTTTAATACAATGGAATACTATTCAGCTATGAAGAGGGATAAAATTGAGTCATTTATAGCTAAATAGATGGACTTTGAAACCATACTCTTAAGTGAAATAAATATGACAAACATGTAAATATCACGTCTCTTTGAGAGTGTAAATAAGAACCCAAATGTATAATAGATATTCAGAAACAAGAAGAAATCATTCAAAAGGAAAGAAAACTAGGGATGTGGGTGGGGGAAAGGAAGGAAAGGAAAAAATGAAAAAAGAAGGATAAAATGGAAATAAAATTTTGTAAATAAGGAAGGGAAAAGGGACAAAGAGGAAAGAAGATATATTAGGTATACATACACATTCCCTATGAAGAATGTCATCATTATGTCTAAATGGTACCAATAAATTTAATAATTTAAAAAATATTTACATATATTGTCTCTCATTCTGGAAGTTGATTGTTTACTTTCTTGAAAATCTCCTTTGATAAGCAAAAGTTTTAAATTTTAATAAAGTCCTATTATTTCTCCATACAGTGTCATATCTAAGAATTCATTATCAGGTCTCTATTTACTGCAAACTTTATGGCTTCAGCTCTCATATTAAGGTTATTTTCCCTTTTGAGTTAATTGTTTTATATAATATTGGATATGAATTAAATTTTATGCTTTTGCAGTGGAAATTCAGTTGTTGTAACACTATAATTCCTCACTAATTAGACTTGACACCTTTGCCAAAAGTCAGTTGACTGTAAATGTATAGGTAATTTCTGGACTTTCAATTCTATTCCATCGAGTTCTATGCCTATGCCTATGGTGGTACCAAGCTGTTTTGGTTACTATTCATTTGTATTGTTTTTAAAAAAGTAGAATCCTCCTGAATCCTATTTTGGATGTCAGTTTTGCCAAGCAGAATTCTTGGTTGACAGTTGTTTTATTTCATCATTTTGAGTGTCATCTCCAGGTTTTGGTCTCCATGATTTTTGCTGAGAAATCAGTTGGTTAGTCTTATTGAAGATAGATTGTGTACAATAAGTTGTTTGTTTACTTCTTTTGAGATACTCTTTGTCTTTTGTCATTTTAACTATAATGTCTCAGTGTAGATTTGTAAATTTATAGTAAAATGGAAGAATTTTAAGCTTTTGGGTTTCATAGATTCATGTCTTTCAACACATTTGGTATGTTCTCAGCCAGTACTATATTTGTGCAGATTTTCTTTCTTCCCACTTCATCTTTTTCTTGGACTCCCATGATGCATATATCGATCTCCTTGATGATGTCCAGCAGATCTCTTAGATCATACTCAGTTTTCTTTACTCTTTTCTTTCTGTTCTCATTCTGGCATGATTTCAATTTTTCTATATTCAAATGCACCAATTCTTTATTCCACCTACCAAATGAACCTTTCTCATGACTAATCTAATCACCTACCAAATGAACCTGTCTCATGAATTTTACACTTTACTGATAACCTAAGAAACCATCCTAGCAAGTACTCAAAAATTTTTAGGCAGACTATTGTACATTTTGGCTGTCATCTTTTGCCCTAGGCATTTGAGGTTTGCTAGTTTTGCTGGCAGTGTCTATCTGGAATGTCTATTGCTTTCTTTCCTGGATCAAGTTTCTAATTAGGTGAAAGATGGATGTCTATGCTTTAGATGACCCCTGTACTGTTAGAATAAACATGCAAAGTCACACATAGTAGAATGTGGACTGATGTTGATTTAAGTGTGGAATATAGAGCATTGCCATTTTTATATTACTACTGTGCTGGGAAGGGTAAAGTGAAAAACTTCAGATCTTTCTTATGAGCTTGAAGTTGCCTTTTTCTTGAATCAGCTTTCACTTGGTTGCTATAATCCTTCAGCTGTTTTTCAGAATTCTGAAAAAGCTGGTTTGAAAGTTTTTGCTTGTTTTTGAGTATTTCGAAGGAGAGTGGGAGCTTGGAACTGTTCAGTCTGCCGTATCATAACCATTCTAAAATTTTAACCACTTTCTCCTTATGGAAAGTTTTAAGAGAATCCTCTAGAAATAGAATTGAGAGTGGCCTTGAGGGTCTCATAGTTTGATCCCTTTTCCCCAAGAACTAAGATTTCTGTGGAATTTCTCTGTGGCACCCTCAAAGCATTTTAGACTCTTTACCCATTGTCAGCTAGAAATATGCAGACCTGTCACCTCTTAAAGTGTGTTTTTTTAGATGATAAGCCTTCATTTAAATCAAGAATTTGTGATTTTACAATTTATGGCAGTTACGATTCATAGCAAGAGCTTAACTGAGAGCTAAGCAAAGAATATTCAGCTTCTTCACTCAAAGTCATGTAAGTTTCAGCTAGCCATCTATGCATCTGTGCTGAGATACAGACATGCTCTTCAGGATGTAAGTTGCCTTTTTTCAACATTCAACTGCAGTAAAGGAATCACACTGTTTAAAGAAAAGAAGAACAAAGAGATAATTGTGACAATATAAATGCTTTTCTATTATCTAAACAATCTAGTTGTCTAGCACAAATAGCACCGATAGTTGGCCAGATTGAAAAGTCTTAGGATGCAGTTTATCATGTATTGTTATTGTGCACTGCCTCTTGTGGGACTCACTTTTCTTTACACCATCATCCCGGTAGTAATCAAGTTAATCTTTACATCTCATACATTTCCCTTAAGAAGAGACTACAATATTGTTATTTAAAAAAGGGTAAAAACAATGATACAGAATTTCCAAACAAAGTAATAGACTAACGATAGTTAATATATTGTGTATTGTTATCTTCAGAATAATTGGCCAGATTACAAGATATAGGCATGAAAAAAGATCACACAATGAAAGCATAAACTGTTATTTTTGATGAATTAACAGAAATTAGTAGTATAACTTTCTTTTATATGTATATATATATATATATATTCTTTTCTCTTCTTTCTTTTTTCCTTTCTCCATCTCTGTTGTTCTTTCCTTTTCAGCAGTTTCTTCCCCTTTCCCTTTCACTATATCTATTCTACATTTTGGGTATTATTTACGCTTTCAGATTTTTACACTAGGGAGACAATATGATATTTTCACATGCAAGCCTGATTTATTTCACTGATGAGTATGGTCTCAAGTTGCATCTATTTACCTATAAAAGCCTTGAGTTTATCCTCCTTTATAGCTGATTGGTACTCCATTGTATAAAAATACCTCATCTCTTTTATTCATTCTGCAGTTGATGGGCACTTGGTTTGTTTCCAAGATTTAGCTATTAAAGCGTGTGCTGCTATAAACATGGGTGCACATATAGTGCTGTGGCTTTCATCAATAATAAAGGCTAGTAGGGCTATAGGAAAATGAACTTTTCTCTATTGTTGGTGAGAGTGTAGACTGATACAATCACTGTGGAAGTCAGTCTGGAGATTTCTCAAAACACTAGGATTGGAGGTCTCAATTTAGCTATTCCCTTTTGGGTATTTTCCCAGAAGAAGAGACCTATAAATTTAATTTCTCCATTTTGTTGTAGTTTCAATTCTGTTTGCATAGGATTACCATCTCTGAATGCATAGGGATATTATATAGTGACAGTGAACCCCTTTTCCACTTTTCAGTTTTTTTTTTAATTGGTACTGGGGATGGAACTCAGGACCACATGCTTGCAAGGCAGGCGCTTATACTGCTGAGCTAAATCCCCAGCCGACTATTTTTCAGTTTTTAAGCAGTACAAAGGACCTTAAGGTATTACTGAAAAGATTTGGTATCCAAGGAGAGCACTGGACACTGTAAAATTTCCAGTATTAAGGTGGAACTGATAAGATGCTCTTTGATGTTGGAGACTTTCCTGCTTAAACAAATAAACAATGCTCACTGGATAAATTTCACAGGGGTTCTTTAAGCAGCTGATTTGGTCTGTTGCGGTTAATATTTCATGGTCTTTTAGAGAACGAAAACTCTATCTATATATATTTTATGGTTATAATGAATATAAGTTTATTTAGTACAATTGTACACACACTTACATGTATATGTAGATATATTTTTATTAGTTGATTGTAAAAAAGTATTGAAAAATATTTATGTTACTCAGAAGTTTGTAAAAGCAGTAATTTTCAATCTAAGTCATATTATATCTAAATAGAAAACCATCATCTTGGAAGTTTTCTTGCTGACTTGTATATTGACATGATTGTGATACCTCCAGCTGGCTTTTTCACACTGAATGACAATTACACACATTTCCCATGATACTTGATGCTCACAAAGCATAAACAGAAAGGAAAGCAGTGATGTTAGGTCCATGAGGGGAGGCTATAACCATGGACAAAGTAAGCAAACAGAAGCTCAGCTAATTGAAAGGGAGGAGAGTTAAAATTTAGTAATGCTGAATTGGGAATAGCATCAATGTCAAAGGGAACTCAAATTTTGCTGGGTGATTAAAAAACATCATTGAAAAATTGTTTCTTCCTCCAAATTTATGCCACTAACTAAGGCAAGGATTTTCCTCTGTATCTCCAAAGGGAACCACTGAGTACATAAACTGGAATGAATTTGGATTAAGGCCATTAGGTTCTAAAATGAGGAACACATTTGACTTTTGTGCACAGGTTATTTATGACATTAGTGGTATATGGCTGCATTAACAGGGGCGCTGGGGGAATCGGTTTGGTAGTTATAAATATTTGAGTCTTTTAACTATGAAGTCCCTCCCACCTTCACCCCCTCCTTCATTTACCCTTCTGATGTTTAATGTAAGTTATGTGTGCACACTGAATTGCAGTATGTTAGAACTAAAACATTTCCAAAGCATCTTTTATTTTTCAAAGCTATCTTTATTTAGTGGAAAGATCTTGGAGATTCAGAAAGTTTTGGGTTAGATCTATATCATGTCCCTTACCATATGAGTTTTTCAAGTTCTTTTCTTCTCATAACATTTTTATTTTATTTTATTTTATTTTATTTTATTTTATTTTATTTTATTTTATTTTATTTTATTTTATCATTTCCCAATTTGCACAATAAAGATAGAAGCTCCATTTTCTAATCTCTACATTATTTCAAAACAATGAGTAAAAAATTCTTTAAAAAGATGCATTATAGTCAGGCGTGGTGGTACATGACTGTCATCACAGCACTCAAGAAGCTGAGGCAGGAGGATTGCTGTGGTTTGAGGCCAGTCTGGGGTACATATAGGGACTCTGTCTCACAAATAAATAAATAAATAAATAAATCCCCTTACTCAAAACTGAAACTGAAAGAATAAATAAGATCCAAAATGTACAATAGGTATTGTGAAAACAAAAGTGAAAGAAACTGCTCAAAAGAAAAGAACAACTGATATAGCAGAAAGGAGGAAAGAAAGAGAGGGGAATATATATATATATATATATATATATATATATATATATATATATAAAACTACACTACTAATCTTTGTCAATTCATCAAAAAGAACAGTTTGTGCCTTCATTGTTAGATTGTTTGATCATTTTTATGCCCATATCTTGTAATCTGAACAACTACTTTGAAGCTATCATATGCCAGTGTACACCTCCTATTATTTTGTTATGAAATTCTGTATCATCATTTGTATTCCTTTTTCATTTTAAAATAGAAAAATAAAAAACAAAAAGGCATTGCAAATGGTATAGATGGTGATTTCCCAATTAGAAATCAACCTTCAAAAGCAATATTTCTACATGGCATTTTAATTTTTTAAACCAAAAAGATGGCCCAAAAGCAGCCATCTTTCAAAGACATGGGAAATATTCAATTGCTGTTTTCATCTCAGTCAGCAAGGGAGAATAACGGAAAGTGAGGTAGGTAGCGCTCTTTGTAAGAATATTGTTCTAAGTAGGAGTCCAAACCAACCAACGATGAGAACTATGAGAACGCTTGTGTTTTATATTAAATTTTCTGACTCTGCTTTTTTATCACTCAAGTATGAATGCTCAATTTCCTAAGTTCTTTTGAAATGTTAAAACTTGGTAAATTTTATTTTCATTTCTGCTATTGTTCCCTTTACAGCTCAGGTGTCACTTCTTCTAGCAATGACTCTCTAATTCTTGGCTTGACTGGCTCTCCATGTTGTTCTAACACATTATGCCTGCCTACAGTACTGGACTCTGCTGTGCTGATGTAAGACATTTTATTTCTATTGCCTCACTTGCAGTCAAAGACACTTGAGGATAAGAGTCACATGTTATTTATTATGGAGACTGTTAGTTAATGAAGGGTTGGTAAATATTATTTGCCAAATGAGTAAATTAATATGTAGTTAAGGTATGAGAATCTCTTTGAAAAGAATAAAAGAAAATTACAAAATGGTATTTTTCAAATATAATAACAAGTAAAAATATTTAATAATTATTTTTAACCAAGTTGGCAATGAAGTGTAATGGAAAGAAGAATTTTTTTTCTGACAAAAGAGTGCTGCGTTCAGAAGCAGGATGTCAGCTATTGGGTCCTTCGGACTAATTTGGTGTGTAACTGTAGGAAAACCATCGAAACTCTGTGTACCCCTATTTCCCAAACAAAAAGAGTTTCCCACTGCCTAACTTAGCAGGAATGTCACTGAGGCAGAAATTGTAGCAATTATGTGATGACTATTTTTTGAAAAATAAAGATATGTTATATATTCTTGGGAGAGCTTTTTATATTGTTCATGAGCAAATGCACATCACACCTTTTATTCAAACTATTCATAAAGTGTTCTACAGACAATTTAGAATTAACTGAACATTTTTATTTAAAGTATATCAATTCTATAGAATAGAATAGTATAGAATTCTTTCTTTCTTTCTTTTTTTCTTTCTTTCTTGCTTGCTTGCTTGCTTGCTTGCCTGCCTTCATTACTTCCTTCCTTCCTTCCTTCCTTCCTTCCTTCCTTCCTTCCTTCCTTCTTTCCTTCCTTCTTTCTTTTAAAACAGGATCACTCTATGCAATTAGGGCTGGACTGGAACTCGCTTTGTAACCCAGGCTGGTCTCAAACTCACAATGATCCTCCTACCTCAGTCTGCCAAATGCTGGGATTACAGGTGTGTGTCACCACGTCCAGATAGAAAATGATTATTTCTAATTTATTTTATAATTTAGAATTTTCTGGTAATACCGATCTCTTAAAGCAATCTTATGTCTTTTCTTCTGGTCAACCAGCATTGTTAAATGGCAATGTGGGGGAAGTGTCCTCACTGAAGCATCATACTTTCTTTGGTAAACCAAGCTTCTGTTCCAGAAAACAACTACTGTCTTGCAAACAATAGCTTTCAGGACTGTGTGCTGATATTTGTTTCTTAAAGAAATAAGTAAAGAAATATTACAGTAATGCTTGTAGAAAAATTTGCGTGATCTTGTTCCTGAACTAAGAGAAGAGATATATCTCTTCATAATTCCTTGGAGGATTCAGAATTTCCTTTTTCTTTTAAAAACTCAGCTGGGATTTTTACTGTTGCTGTTATTTTTATGTTTTATTTTGGAAATTGACCCACAATAGAATAACAAGTTCCCAACTTTATGAAGTCTGGTGATTCATGTCTGTAATCTCAAAACTCTGGGAGATTGAGGCAAGAGGATTGAAAGTTCAAACTTAGCCTAGGCAACTAAGTACCTCAATACGACCCTATATCAAAAGCTTTCTAATTGTTAACTCTACATATTTGGGTTTCCTAATATTTTATGAAAATTGTGAGGATCATTTCATTTTAAAAATGAGTGAAAGAAAATACTGCTATTTTCTTATACCATATTGCTTATGGTACTGTAGTTAAAAATTAATAAATGAAAACCCATCCCCAAATTAAAAATTACATATTGTTTAGAGTTTCTTTGATAGGACACTGATATGGAGTTTGGCTCCACATGCATGGAATTCCATCTCATGAGGGGACATCTGTCCTAATTTTTACTTTATAAATCAACTTTATTGACTATACAATGCTAACTATACAATAAACTCACGTAACATCCATGTGATCACCATCACAATCAGGAGAAGGAGTTTCCCACAGCCTCTGGAATCCCCTGTCGCCTCTTCACAGTTAATTTTGATACCATCTTAGGGGCCTGGAAACAGACCAGTACTTTCCACTACCCTAGATTGGTTAGCAGGACTAACTTTCCATGAGCCTGCACTCTTGAGGTTACTTTCTTGTGTAGGCAGACGAATTACGTGATCGAGATGGACAAGACAGAGTAGAGGCTTTTACTTGAGCAAGTTTCTTTAGATTTCATAAGCATCAAATTTTAGAGGAGCAAGGTTTATCTGAAATCACAATTTATTACTCTTAGAACACGATAGCTCAAAACCAATAAAAATGGAATGATATTTACATTTTATTCCAGACAAGTGCTAGAAAGAATTTTGGGTTTGCAACAGCTTTGGTGAAGTAACTTCTCCAATGCTCATAATGAACTTGGTCCCGCACATTTAACCATCACTAAAATAAATAGTCCTCTGATAATAAATTTTGTACATTCACTTTGCTGAATTGAGTTCATGGTTTCCCTTTGATCATGGAAACATATGGGATATACACACTTACATTTAAAAATTTTTTTTTAACATAGTCATTCTGCTTCAAAGTTTGAAAGTAGCCAAGGGACAGGGCCAAGACTGTACATCACCATTTGGCTTTAGTACAATAGTTTTGACCACTGGGCAGTTGACTTTATAAGGCAAAGAGTTAAGTACTGTTGGTGAGATGTTTGGGAAAGGATTGGGATGAAATTCTTGACTAGCTTTTTATGCTTGTGCCACAGTCCAGAAATAAACATTGCATTTTTTTTTCTGTAATTGTATCTGTGTCCTGGATTGCCAGCTGACAACTACTGTCTGTTTTTGGTTTTCCAATTAAATAACAATTGTTCCTTGATGAAGGAATGGTGCTGTTTAAAACTTTCATTTTAAGGATCCTCCTGGGTAAGAAAGAAGATAGATTTCCAAGTTTAGGGATCAAATGCAAGTTTCATGACTTCCACCCACAGGTTATCTTTTTTAAAGCAGGGCTTTAACCTGTCCCTAAGTTGGAAATCTCCTAGACCAGGCCAACCCAGGCACTGATACCTTTCTAGCCTTCGGCGTTATCTTTTGCTTTATAATATTTGGCAAAAGAAGTCATTTTTAGTCTCCTGACTTAGGTTTGCAGTCTTCCCTTTTGAAGATTAAATTAGTGTATCTCTCTTAAATTTATTATTTAGAAATTTAGGAAGCATAATTTACTGAAAGCAGTAAGTCAGATTTTTTTCCTCCCACTTCCTTTTTGTCCTTCCATAGGCAAGAACTACAGCATATGCAGATTCCTGAGAAGGAAAATATCATCTGAGAGAGGCGGCTTTCTTAAAAGGCATAGTAACATTACTGTCATGTCTGAGGCACCCATTTGTGTCAACTGTACAGACCTTTCAGTGCAAAACTGTGCTGTGCTACCTTTTAAAGTAGGAAATGCTAATTTGGGATTTACAGTTTTTGAACTGGAGGGCTGCATTCTGCATGGGATTTTGTTTAATTTCCCAGTGAAAAAAGGCATTTGAAACACAACTGCCTACAGCCAACTGTCAACAAAAATCAACTGTAATAGCACAGAGCCTGTCACTGATGTATGTGGTGATGTGGTAATCTTCTCAATTTAGCTGGATATTTCTCTCTTGTACAAAATAGCTGAAAGTCTTGCTAGGCATTTATGAATATCGGGAGGTGTTATTAGGCTGATAATGGGAACAGATTAAGGAAGTGTACACCGGTTCAAAGTGTCAGTTAAAGAGACACAAAATGGGGGGATGCATGGTCCTCAATATAAGGGACCCTTCATCATTCAGGTTTGCTACAGATTTGGGCGATAGCATGTTGAGTTCCATCTGCTGTGAAAGTGGCTTTCTGGGAAAAAATAAAAAATAAAGTTGTTATGCTATTTTTTCTCCCAGAAATCTGTTTTTGTTTATCAAGAGGGTGAAATGAAAAATCTTTGAAAATCAAAGTGAGGAGGGCAGGCTCTGGAAATCTCCTGGAGTGAGACTGATCAGTGTCTTCCTACCACATTGAGAGCCAATGGCCTCTTTTCATCCCACGCCATGGCTGTCCAAGTGCTGGGGGACGAGAATTCTTTTGGACTCTCTGTATTTCACTACTAGTAAGACCCCCTTTGAATTCTAATTAACAACTGGCAAATGGAAGGCAAAAAATAAGGCTTCATATAACCCATTCTTTGGAACGGCACAAAGTTGACACTTATTATTGGTTGTCATCAAACTGTGACATTAGTGAAGCTTCTTATATCAAAAGGGATTTAGAATCAAGTGGCACTTTATGTTATCAGTTACTGTTTTTTTTTAGGCATTTAAAGTGAGCCATCTTCAAATTCTAACCCTACCATTTGTTAGCTTCACTGTAGCTAAGCTCCTTGTCATTATGTTTCCTCATCTAAAAATTGGATTAATAATGGCACTAACCTCACAGGAATTTTGCAAAAATTAAACTCTAATATACGTAAAGAGCTTGGGACAATGTCTAATGTATAATAAATATCTTATTAATTATCTGTCTTCTTATTATTGCTAACAAACAAAAATTCACTATTATAAAGTTCTCATGTCAAAACAATGGAAAGAGATACATAGTAATAGATAGGCAATATAACCTCTTGTAGAAGTTGTACTCCTTTTTTGTGTTTTTGTGTTGGTGGGAGATAAGGATGTCTTTTAATCTCCATCGAATACATTCTAAGACAACTCTAAATAGCACCATGACTGTACTGGGCAGTACTCCCCAGGGATTCATACCATGCTTATCCACTGCCCCTCTTTAGGGGCTCTGACCCTGAGCAATCTCTGCTTCCCACACAGCCCAGATTCCTTCTGCTTTCTGCTGGCCTTGATTGATCATGACTGACCCTCAGTGGAGAGATTTGGCTATTGACATGCACGCAGGTGACACATGTTGGCACACACCTAAGAAATGCTGGGATGAACCAGTCCAATTCTATCCTCTACAGTTCTGTAATTGAATATTAAGAAGCAATTGCTGATTACTAGGTACTATGGTCTTGGCAGTTACACACAAATTAAAGCTACAAAAAAACAATGGAACCAAGGAAAAAAACAGCACAGGCATGAGAGACGGACTCCCAAGGTTGCATATCTGTGGTTTCTGAGCTCTCATGACTGACTTTACAGTTTGTTTGGGTCTCTTCAGGCTTTTTTATCCTTTTATGAAGCACTTCCCATCTCTTGACTTCCCATTAGTATGAGTGAGTTTCCGTCACTGGCAACAATGAGGAGCCTAAGGAGTCATGCAGACTAAGAATTAGATTTTTCTAAACACTATGTGAAATAGAATTAAATATGAAGTTGAACAAAATCTTGCAGAAGAAAAGGCCTTTATTAATTGAAATATTGGGTGGGGAGGGGTGATAGAAATGAGGGAGTATACAGTTTATTTAGATTCAAGTGGACCTGTGACAATGTCTCTGTCCAATGTGTCTTGGTTACTTTCCTCATTGCTGAGACAAAACACTAAACACCCCAAATTAAAGGAGGAGAGGTGTATTTGGCTCACAGTTTGCAGAGGTTTCAGTCCATAATCCACTGAATCCAAGGCATGATAAAGGGGCATCACAGAGGAGAAACAGTTCATGGCAAAGCAGGGTAGGCAGCAGGCAGCCAGCAATGAGGTAGCAAACTGCAAATAGCAAGCAATAGTAGTCTTCTTTCTGCTCTTATAGTTTTACCAGTTACCTATCCTTAGGGCAGAGAGCACTCACACACAGGATGAGGCACCCTTAATCCACCCAAAACTATGCCAAACCAGTCAGTAGACTAATAATTACACACTCTTGATCCCAGCGTCACAAACTCTAGATCCAGCCACCTCTGGGAAGTCTCACCTTTGACCACATTAGGGTTTGGGAGGACATCTAGACACAAAGCATAACAACCTGGCAAATACTTGAGTTATACAGATGATAAACAAGTAAATAAACATGATAACATGCTAATTATAGACTGTGAAGGTTTCTCCGAAGGAAATAAACAGAAATAAACATAAGATATTGTTGGAGACTTGCTGAACAGTATTCTTTAGCATCAACTGATTTTGTTGGGCAAATGGCAATGTCTTCTGAGTAAAAATTCCCCATTGTGACCTTTATCTAGTCCTCCTTTCTCTATCTGTGTCATCCAGTGGTGACTGACCAGTGGTGGATCTCTGATGGTAGAGTGAGGCCTAAGACTGATACAAGTATAGATACATATTGGCTTGGCATAGAGTCTATATAGGTGTAGACCTATCCTACCAACCTGCAATAGATTATTGAAGGATTTTTTTTCTCCACTTGGAAAGAATATGGATGGCAGGTAACAGAAAAATATAATAAACTTATTTTCTACTAGACAAGATTAAATTCTGATTTAAGGTGAACAAAGCATCTATTCTCGCTGTGCAGTCAGTGGCATTTATGTATGAAGTGACTGCTGAGACTCAGCCCTGGCTTGGAGAATTATTTCTCTCTGAAACAAAGGGGGGTGCTGTATCTTCTTGCTTGCTTCATTAAACATCAAATTCTATCCTAAATACAGATGTTTAGCAAGCATCTCATAGGAAAATTATCAATGAGAAAGAGAAATGAACCATTATTACCCACTTTTTGTGGAAATGATTTGCTGTGGCATATGCTTTCTGACTACTTTGATGAAATGTGTATGCTAGTTGGAGAATTCTTTTTGTTCTTGTTATCTCATGTTAAAACTGAAGAATTAACTCCTAGAGGTAGATATCCCCTTGTGTACTCATGATAGGACATAGCAAGATTGCTTTTGATGCCTTCAAGATCATTGAATACCCAGAATAAACCTCTTGCAGGGTACCAGACCCATAAATGTAAATGCAAAGAGGGATCTAGAGCATTAGAGAGGGAATACACCACACACAAGATTGCAATTAACAAGCAGCAGGATTTATTGAGCATGAAAAATTCTGTCACCAAATAGATGAACAATCCCCTTGAGCCCTTCCCAGGATGCCAGGCAAGTGGTCTCAGCAGGAGCTTTCTCTTCTTCAGGGAATTTAGTTGGAAAAAGAAAGAGTTAGACAGTTACAGGAACACTAATAAGTAAACCTTTGGGTGGGCAAATGAGGCCAGGAGTCTTATGGATAACTACTCTAGAGAGAGTAGTTATCAGTAGACTGATTAGAGAATTTCTCTAGGAGCACTGACCTTGGCATCCTTTGATACTGATCCTTTTTTGTTCTTCTTTCCTGTGCAAATATGATCATAAAATGTGTCTACCACTTCCATTACCCATCACAAATGAAATGTCATCAAGTAATTATTATTGCATTCTGATGGTAGACCATGAGGAGACTGCTCATATCTCTTATATTGACTTCTCTTTATAGTAAGGCTTAAAGTGTGAGGCCACTGTGCATTTTTAATGAGATCAGCATTCTCTGACATTTGCCATACATTTCCTCAATAAATACTGACATGGAGCCCACTTGACGGCAGAAACCACCAGAGATGGAGCAGCAAAAAAGCCTGACAACTTTTTTACACACGTGAGGTTGCATTCTTCTGAGGGCGATATCATCACATAAATATAAATAAACAAGGTAATTACAGATCATGATAATTATCATAAAAGAAAAAAGAAGTGAACAGAATTAGTGTTTCTTGAAACTTTGTCCATGGGCAACCCTTTCTCACACCAAATCTTCAACCTGACTCACTAAGTTTTCATGTGAACAACTGACAGTTTCGTTTTTCCTTTCTATAGAGACAGCTGTGTAATTGTGATGTTAAGACCTCTGCTCTTTCCAAACTTGCTGTTACCTTTAAAGTTCTCCTGGATAGAAATTTTAGAATTAACATTGGACATTGAGTCCAATGTTAAGAAATTTTAGAAATAACATTGGTCAATGAGTCCAATGTTAAGAACTTTCCTTAGCAGATATGAATTCTACTTTATAAATCTGGAAGCCAAAAAGGACAAGTAGCTGTATTATAGTTATTCTCATCAATGTTTCTATTCCTTATTAAACTCTGAACTTTTGAAGCTAACATTAATTTGGGTCTTTTTGTCTTCTATGTTATTTAGCAGTGTGCCATGCACATAGTGGGAACTCAATGTATTTATTGCTCATTGAATTTAACTGAATTAGCAAAATCCACCAGCTCTTGCCAAAGGTACTAGCAAATGCATGTTTGAAGAAAATTAACTAACAATTAAGATAAAAATGTCAGTATTCCCATGAAATTTGGCTAAGCAGATACATTTCCTTACTGATGAACATAAGGCTTTTCAGACCAATGAATCTGGTATCCTATAAACCCTTGCCAAAAAGGCACAGTGGGTAGAGGGGAAGGAGCATAAGCCCAGTACAGACATTGGCAAATGGTTGGTGATGAGTCTTTCCTGCCAGAGATGTAGGCTCTTGATCTGTATATCAGAAAGTGTGTAAGAGATGACTGAGCTGCCCTGGGAGAAGACTCCATCTGGAGGTGCTGAGGCTGTGTGATCTTGAGATTTATCCCTTTCTTCCTAGAGGACTTTAGGCTTCTCCTCCCAGGACTCCCTTCTGGGATGTGATTTAAACAATCTCTTTGTTTAGACCACACCAAGGACAAGAGGAGATAGACATAAGTAATTGCCTTGCCCTTAAGTAAACACTATTTCACGTGAGAAGAAGCACTTAACACATAACTAGTAAAAGAAAGTGGGCTGTAGTATTACCTGTGTGCTGAGCCACACACATACACAGTTATATACACATACTCAGAGTTTCTTGCTCGGAGTAAATCAAAGTGATTGCTTCAGGCCTCACTTCAGTGGCAGGAGGAAGCAGATATGTGATAAGGACCAAAAAAGGCAACTGTTAGGCAGGAGAGATGTAGCCTGGTTGGCCTGGGTGTGATGTACCAATTTCCACCCATGAGGTAAGTCCACGTGGAGTGATTAGTGGGGACTCATGATTCATGCAAGCATCATTTGTTCATGAGTTCAAGTAATGACTCTCAAGTATTTCCTATGTGCTAGAGACTATGAATGCTATAAAAAGGAGGCAAAAAGAGAAAAATCTATAAAATAAACAGATATTAATCAAATAGTGCCAAAACTGTAAAGTTTAAATTGTCAAAGACTAAGGTGTTTGCCATATAAAAGACTATAGGACAGGTATTTAACTCTTAGGGAAGGCTTTCCTTAACTTCCCTAGCTTTGTCTCATTTTAGAGGGCTGGGATGGTGAAAGTGGATTTGTCCTCCGTTCCGTGTTTCCCAAGGTCAATCTTTGCATTAGTATTGTGAACACATGCACATGATTCAAATGGACTGGGCCTACTGTTTCATTTTTCTTTTATTTCTCATGTTATTTATTTATTTATTTATTTATATAGTTCACATCATTAGAATTATTTTTAATGGAGCCAAGTTTGTGCATCATCTTCAGGAGATGGTAAGAATTGCATCACAAATGCAATTTCTTCAGTCACTCACCAGATGCTAGACAATGTCTTCAACGAGCTGGAAAACAGGGCTGAGTGATGTATACAAAACTTAGCTTTCATGTTCAATGGTCCCATTTTGAATTGTATTACATTAAAATGTACTGGGGGCAGTGTGATGCATGGAAAAAGCAAGGATTTAAGGTCCGAGAAGCTGTACTATCACCCATGGAAGTCTTGTACGATTTATGTTTTTTCCTCAGTGTCTCTGTGTGCAATATGAGAACTATCATAAGAGTTTTTAAATGGGAATTAAAGAAGATAGAATACAGCAGATAGAATGGTGCCTTAGATTAGTAGGAGCAAAATAAATACTTATTTCTGCCTTTCTATTATATTCTTGGGCCTCTTTTTCACTGGTCTACCTGCAATAATACTTAGTTTCAAACAGGGTATTCTTTAATATGGGAAGAGGATTGGAGAAAAAATTAAGAAAGAATTCCCCTCCAGTTCTAGGGAAGGTGAGACGCTCACATCCCAGTTTATAATAACATTCCATAGAAGAGGGAATGGAAGATGAATGTATATTAAAATGATTCAAAACACGACCAGACTTGCAAGTGTTATACACAGATGAGTTAATTGTTTTGCCTTAAATATATTTCCTGAAGAACAGAAGCCTGATCACAGCACACATCGTTATGTATTTTAGACAAACAGCACTTTGAATCAAATTATAGTACATGCATAAAATATTAAAATAAGACATTTATAACAAATCTTTCTAACTTAGTGCTCAGCTCTAAAATAGATTTATATGTGGATAAGCAATAGGTGCGATAAATGTGGTACAGATACCACAATTTAAATTGCAAATCAAGAGGGCATCATGGGAAAAAAGACTGCAGACTTGAAGTACTGGAGGAAAAGATCCAGCTATGCAATATTTTTAGGTCTGCTGCCTGATTTTGTTTTGCACTGTCTGTGTCTGGACTCCACATTTGATAAATTCTAGAATCTGCTCTCTAATATAGTCTCTTTGCAACCCTAATTTGAAATATCTAATGAAAATGTTCATGTATTGTTCCTTTGGTTGATTGTTGAACTGTTGCCAGTACACACTTCCTGTGTACTTCTAGTTATTGGAGTTAACTGGGGAGCTTTAGGGGGATGTTATTGTTTCTCGGTTTACAAAGAAAGGCATGTGAAATAGGGACCGATGACCTTGTATATGCTTAAATGCTGCCTACCATGTCAAGTCATCTTGTGCTTTGGACTTGTTATTCTTCTCTTGCGGTTTGTTGAACAATGCCGGGTGAATGTGACAACAACCTGTCTCCAGAAATAATCCCTGCTCAAGAATTCTAAGCTTGTTTCCTTTATTTTGAAAATCTTTGGGGCTATCAAGTTGAATATCTACAGAGTTAAATGTTTCTGGGATCAGTGGTCTGTTGTGAGTGACTGTAGTTACCCATGAAGTTACAAGCCTTTGGACACCCCCAAAGATGAAGTTATGCCTTGGGACTTACATGGTGTCCAACTCATTTTAGGGAGGAAAATCCTTTTCTTCCAACATCCCTGGTTGTAGGTGAACAGCTAAAACTTGCCTACATGACATCTTCCATGGTCAGAGACCTATATGATGATTAGAGACAAGGGACAGTCACAAAACACTCTGGCAGTATTTCTTAGTGAAGACAATTTAACAGATCTCTTCTAGCCAAAATTTTACTTGCAACTATGGAATTGAAAAATCTCTTGTTAGTAAGGAATAGTTGTTTTACTTGGACACCTTTCATCTTTGCCTAAACTATGTGCCAAGAACTTTTCTTTCCTTTGAATATCTGCAAGATTAGCTTTCTTTTTCAAAGAAAGTCTATAGAGCCATATTTTATTTTCTTACAATTTGTTGTATCAAGTTTTTACTGTTTAGGTTTCTGGGGGCAATTAATTTACTTTCCTTGATACTTGGCTTACTGTAATTGTTTCCTAAAGTTTTTTTTTCTTTGAAAGTTACATATTAAAAAAAGGAAGAATAAATGACTTCATGATTTCAAACAGCTTTATTCAACCATACTTCATATCTTCCAACCATCCCAGAAGACAAAGAAGGTTTGGCTACATACTGTGGAAATGTATATTCACAAAAATTTATTTATCGGTGCTTACCTATGTGTAGGTCTGTAAGCATTAGTGACAACACAGCTTTTAGGGAGCAAGGATTTAAATACATAAAAGCTTCAGCATCAGGTTATTTTTAGAACTAAGGTGCATGTGTAGGCTCCCAATTGTCTATTTCAATGAAAGCCATATCCAACCTTCATATAGAGATGTAAAGCATTAAATCTATATTGTTCAAGAGAGTCACTCCTGGTACCATGTACTAAATCTTTGAAATAGAACTACAATTGAGTGGAACTGTAAATATGGGACATATATCTGCTAGTGAAACCATCAAAGAAAAGGTTAAATATCTCAGTAATTTTAAACTGAGAAAACATATTAAAATAATATTTTAGATATATTAGATTAAATAAAATACATCACTAAAAACAATTTCACATTTCTTTACTTCTTTAAAATAGCTTCTAGAATATTTTAAATGATATATATGACTCACAGTTGTATTTCTATTGGTCAGTGGTGAACAGGATTGATGTAAAGCAATACTGAAAGTAACCAGCTTAAAAGACTTTGGCATTAGGTAGCTGGCTATATTCTTTATAGCATTCCTAAAATTCAGTGTAAATAGAGTGTAAGTGTGTCAGAAAATCTTGTTGGCTAAACTAACTCTGCAGTGAGAACGGACATCTGAGTAATCAGTGCCTGATATGTCAGTTTTACAGGTTTGAATTTAATAGGTTTTTCCTAAAGGAAGATTCACCAATTTTCTCTTTTGCTTTCTAGTAAGATCATTATTTATTACTGTCTTTGCATAAGATACATTTTCTTAGTTGTCTGTCTCTATCTTTACTTTTTAGAAGGGAAGCATGTTTTAGCTGAATGTGCTTAGACTTTGAAATTAGACTGCTTGGGATTGGCACCACCACTAGAGACCTCTGTCTGGTACAGCCGCATCCCTTAGCTGAGATGCCATCATCTGTGACATGGAACAGTTGGTCACAGCTGACAGACCAGTGAAAGACCATTCTGTGGGATGACCACTGTGCTGCGCTTAGGCAGGACTCAAGGAAGTAAGTATACATTCACTTTCCTTTGTGATATAAGTGTCTTGGAACCCAAGTTTCTAGAACACTAGGTGTAAACACTGATCGCTGATTTTAGCTTTGAAAGGAAAAGCCATTTTACCCAGAGTATTGTGCACTTGTTTGAAGTTACCTGTGTACATTTGGGGAGAGATGGTCACCACAATCACTCAGTCTTTGAATTTTACATCTGCTCTTCTCTTCACCCCAAGAAATCTCCTTTTTCCATTATTTCTTTTCCTTACTGTTTTGTCCATCTTTCCAGGTCCAGTTAAATTGCCACTTCTTTTGTCAAATCAGTTTTGCCTACTCTAGACAGTCCTAATTTACCAACTCTGTGCATTTTATTGCCAATAAAACCCACCTTAATTCAAGTAGTATTTATCTGATGCTTCAAATTCCAAGATTTATTTTTAAGTGATTTCAAGCCTATACGTTTGATTTCCTCTATTGAAATGTAATTGTTTTGAAGACAGAGACGGGGCTTCATACCTATTTCACAACCCCCTACATTCTGTTCAAAAAAATATTTATTGACTGATGGATAGACAAAGAACTCTGTAATGCATTAATAATTACTCATGGTAGGGCATGATCTAGCAAGAAATATCATGTGCCACCTGTACAATCATTTTACAATTATGGTAAATAATTGGTATATGTGTCACAATTTAAAAGCTTATCATGTAAAATTTCCATCTTATTAATTGCTTAGTTTTAGAAGATATCTGAATTAGTTAAAAAGAATGTATTGATCCTTTTGAGAAATTCATCTATTTAGCTATATATCCCTACTTATAGCAATATTTTTGAGTATATATCTGTATTTAGATTCTTTTGAGATATCTATACTTACATATCTAGGAAATCTATTAAATATACAACATACATAAGGATATATAAATTTATACATTTACATGTCTGGAAACATATTTATATAGTTATATCTTTTTCAAAAGTATCTTTCTTTGTCATATAGATAATTAGATATAACCAGATAAGATGCTCAGTTTTTATTTGTAGTGTTTTCTCAATGAGGCAGTGGGACATTGGTGCTTTCAAGTGAGATTAAGAGACATTGGATATAAAATTCATGTCATTAAAAGTAACCATTCTTGGCTACATTCACAAAGAAGTCTCCTAATGCTTCTGTTAATTGGCAGGATCCATCCGTGGTGTCTGTTTTGCAAATGTGTTCAGCATTGAAGGCTGGAGCTATGAATGTGTCTGTATCTTCTCTGTAGGTGAATCTCCACCCTAATCAGACAATCAGTGCATTGTACTAGGACAAGCTGTATTCAGACAATGCCTTCCCTAACACTCTCCCTCCCTTTTTTTAAACCCTGAAATATGGTTGATATGGTCCGTTGCAAAATGAACCTATATTGGAAATGGCAAAATTGTAATGTAAAATATACTGAGGTCAGTGGGGTGTGCTGTTTTTTGCATATATTTTTTCTCCCCTGACCCATGCCATTCCCCCGCATACAGGGAAAAAAAACTTCATCTCACACAGAAATGTGATGTCCTTTACTGCCAGAGGCTGTTGCTGTTTTAAATGAGGAAAAAGCACAATGCATGAAGAAGGAAAATTAAAGCATATTCATTTTGGAAATTAGATATGGTGTCAGGAGACTTTCAGAAAGTAGCCCCATTTGAATGGAGATCCATACTACAAGACAGTTCACTGAACTTTTGACCACTATTTATACTATGGAAGCTTTTGAAATAGGAAAGAGAAAACATTTTATAGCTGCTTAATAGCTGTGTTCATTCTTCTTTCTTTCTTTCTTTCCACCAGGACATTTGTCTATCCCTTTGTTGTATGGAAGATATGCACACACCGTGTAGTTTATTGTAAAGTCTTCATGTTAACATTTCCAGGTTGGTTCCAAAACACACAGCTACCAGATGAGAAAATCCCCCCACCAGCCCAGTGACCTTCCCTCCCCTCCACCGCAGCCTGCTTCTGTCTGTGACTGGTCTGAAATGGCCAGCTCCAGCCAGAGTTTCCCCAAGCCTTGGGAGTGACAGTGGCCTCTTTTAGGGGTCATTTTACAAATGCAAAGAGAATACCTTTCAGAATTCCCAAGGATGCTTTATGCAAAATTGAGCTGGGCTGGGGGAGATGATGAAAAAGGCACTTTGCCTAATTTCTCCCTTTCTATTATTTGGAAGAACAGTTCTCAATTTGTGATCATTCCTGTTCTGCTTCATTGCTTCCCTCCTGCTGAGCACATCCCACCAGTCAGGTTAAATGGCATCCGAGGGCCCTACAGGAAGGACAGCCCAGATATCTGAGTGAAGCAGAGTAAGGAAGCACCTGAGAAAATTAGGCAGCAGCAGAGTTAATCATTAGTGAAGGGTGCGGTCAATCAGAGGTAGAAAGTGAAATCAAATTTGTATTTGTATTAGTGGAAGATAAGCTTTAAATTTTATACAGATACGAAACATGAAGCTAAATTTACAAATTACAGGTTGTGAGTCCATGTCAACTTTATTATTGTTATTATATTAAAGCAATGATATCAAACCTAAAGGGTCACTGTGTTTGTTTAATTTATTTTCTGGGAAAGCTTAACATTTCATTTCCAAGTAAGGTCATTTTATGTGGCCTCTTGATGACTCACCCATGCTGGCACAAATTGGGCCCTGCCTTTCTCAGCATCTGGAGGGTCAAGCACTATCTCTTTCTGATCAATCTCTGGCTTGATTCTCAAAGCTGTACCTATTACTCCACTCCTCAATCCATCACTAGTCTCATTTATATTAGGAGGTTTTAATAGTGACTTGAGGTGGGGTAAATGCTGAAGAAAAGAGATTAACAATAGGATCTCTTTATGCCCCAAATGCTCATGTTTGATGCTGACCTTCTGCGAGCATCCGTGGTTTGGGAAATTGAAACAGTGGCATCCCTGCACGTGACTCTGAGACCTTTTCAGACTCGTGTTAGGAAAAAACTTCAACAAAGAAGCACATTATTTTCTTCTGCCTTGTGGTCCATCTGTGCTTTCAGTGAGAGAGAGGGAGACAGACAGACAGACAGGGACAGAGAGACACAGAGAGAGGGAGAGACAGAAGGGGAGGAGAAAGGGGGAGCAGAGAGAAAGAGAGGAAAGTGGAAGGGAGGGGGGAGAGAGAGGCAAGACATCCTCTCCTCTCCCACTCTCAGCATTATTCATTAGGGGAGGATTTTTTTTTTTCTCTTTTGGACTGGAAACTTCTCTCCTCTCACTAGCCAGTAACAACCCTTCTGTTCATCCTTATGTCAAACCTTCACAACTGCACTAATATGATCTCTGACAATTGGAGAGGAGCTGAGAGTGTTGTTAGGGTGACTCTGAGCTCAGGACATGAGAGCTGTGTCTAAGGGGCTATTTTCTGTGAGGACTACTGGGCTAGAATATGCGTGCTGACCTAGGCCACAGGCTGAGAGAAACCTGAGAAGTACTTTAATCAAAAGTCTAGTCCCCAAAACTAATTTACCCCTGCTTTGTTCTCTGTTTTTCCTGAGACTTCTGGTCATTGTAGATGGCCATGTTGCTTTTCTCTAACTATGTGAGACCAACCATCAGGAAGCGCTGGAAGGGCTGCATTGGGCTCTCTGTCCATCCTCCCCACCCACCTGGATGAAGCAAATGATATGGGTGCAGTGATGGGGGAGTAAAGAGACAAAGTCATGTGGACTGTCTTAGCTGCTGGCAAGAGATAGGCTCCAAAAATGGTTTAAAGATGGAGGTAAAGAGAAGTAAGCAGACCAGACCTTTAAAACTCTGAAGTCCTCCCAGGTTGCCATGTTTTCTTTCATTATGTCTGAGAGCTTTGCTGAGGGTGAGTTGTGGACTTGAATGCCCTGTATTTGTTTGCTGCTCTGCCTTGGCAGTGGATCATGGCCACAGTTGTTATACCATGTGTGATGGTCCACGGCTTCCCTGCCTGTGTGGTGGCTGTTGGGGACCGGGCATTTTAAACAATGATAAAAAGAGGAGACATGGATGAAATCCAGCACTTCTAGCTATAATGATTTCTTTCTTTTGTAAAGGTCTTTGGAAGAGAATGAGGAGACAGGCTCGGGCAGGATTTTTACTTTGCTTAATTACACATGGACATATTATATCAGATATTAATGATTCTATTAGTTTAGGAATCTCAACTACGGCTCAAGTCTGTATAGCATAATATGATTATTGAGTTTACATGCAAATCTGTCTCAACCAAAAATCTCATCAGGAAAGATAACTTCATTGAGTGTTGGAGATATTGTGGTTTGACTGAGGTGTTCTCTGGATCACAGGTCTATGTTGGCGATTTAAGGTATTTTTGTTATTTTTGTGATAGTCAAAGAAGAACTGATTCTTTTTTATTTAGTCAATTCTTTCTTTGTAAAATTGAAGTTTGGATAATGCTTTTATTGCATAAAAGGCTAATGAGAGAGAATTGGTGGAATAAAGGGAGTGAGTTGGAATCTCACATCTGGTCTTGAGCAGGTCAGACTGTGCTGGTCTCAATCATCTAAGTAAAGTGATGGAATACCGTTTCGCAGGACTGAATAATACTTACTCAATACACAGATTGTTACTATTGTTATAATAAGGCCTCTTAGACCTGAAAAAGACCTTTCAGCCCTTCCTCCGTCTTACTGAAGAAGAAACTAAGTCTAAGGGAAGCTAAGCAAATTAGCCAGAACATGTAAAATGTTTCAGAGCTCAAAGTGGTCCATGTGTAATAGATATGGTGTTCTAAGAGGGGAACTTACCTTCCTTGTCATTTGTTGACCCAAGTCTTTCATTTTGTCCAAGATGACTTTGACAATAAAAGTTCTTTGTAGGTTTTTTATTATTTTCTTTTCCCCGTTGGTGTTTTCTAATGATGTTTTTTGGGTCTGAAGCTTAGTGTGTCACTTCTCTGAAGTCATGGTCCTTAATGTTCTAGATTTCTTGAGTTTCCCTTCACTTGAAACACTTTATTATCCACTGATGTTCTTGTCTCAGCCTTGTCTTGCCCACACAAAACAGAATATTTGAAGAAAGAGACCACACAACACATTTTCATTTAAATTTGGAATCTCTGTTTTTTGCTTTCACTGATTACTGAAACCTTTTCCTTATGCTTTTTCCTTCCCTTTATTTAAATAAGTAGAACTAAGTTTGCCAATATTTTTATGTGTCAAGATCTTTAAAAGGACCCCCTTTCACCTATGAACCTCATTGTATGTGTAGAGAGATGATTGAACATCAAAAAATATGAGACCGAAGGACTGTTTTAGGCAAAAAAAAAAAAAAAAAATTAACAAAATGACACAGACATCATCTACCTGAAACACTTAAAATTTTAGAGGGCCAAGAAGGGTCCATAAATGAGTAAAAGAAGCAGTTTGGGTAAGGAGTGAGGTGGCAAGGTAAATAGGGCAACCTTATTCCTTATTCAGAAACCTAAAATGGGCAGAGAAATGTTGAACTAGTTTCACAAGAATGTTACAAAGTTTAAATAAAGTGACATGGAAAATACTCAGGATATTATGTTTCACTGAAAAATAATGGAACATTATGTTATATATATGCTGAGATATATCTCTGTGTTACATGTACTATAAATGCTTACTGGAAATATTACCATAGCATACAAATCACCCTAAAAATTTATACAGAGTAATTATCTATCTCTTAGTTCTGGAAATATAATAAAAATGTCCATTATCTTGGCTTTATCATTTAATGAGAGACACATTGTAGTATGATTTCAAATTATAGTATAATTTTGTTAATGCAGAGAAAAAAAGAACTATTGTAGGTCTCTTCTTAATGAAGTTCACAAGAATACTGCCACTATCTGCATTGATTCTAGTCTCAAAGTACTTTGCCATGGTGCTGGATGTACATTCAACAAGAACTTTTAATGGGCTGGTTGCTAAAATATGTGAGGTAGCTCCCTAAAATGGATTCTCGCTGATAAGGCAGTTAAACTAGAATAGCAATATGGAGCTATGTAAACTGATTAAAAACCAACACCAATAAGAAACTTGCCTGCCACTCATTGTTATCACATGTCTAATTCTTGAGCAAATGTTGGGCCATAGTCTTTTTCCACCCAAGTGTGGTTGAGAGCGCTCTGATGACAGAAACACGCATCGGTCTAAGCCATCACAGCTGGGCAAACAGCACAGGAGGTTACTGCATGTGAGAAAACCAAGGTTCACAGAGCTACAGAGCTTATCGCACTTGCCATGGAAAATAAAGGGTAGAAACCATTTAAAAATTTAAAGTTAGAGAATGTAGGGTTTTTAAACTGAAATTTAGAAAATTTGAAGATAATTCTTTCTGACTCCAAAACTCATGGTTTTTCCAGCACATCCATATATGACAGTTCTTCTTAATGAGTAGAATTAGTAAGGATAGTATGAAAATGAAGGATGTCTTCCTTTTCCTCCTCTCCCAAATAACTTTCTTTTCATTTCCCTTTTCATTGGCTTTCTAACTGGAGTCACAGTTGAATCGCTTTTCTCAAGGTCCACAGCAGATACTAATTTGGAGGCAGCTAGTTCAGGTGTGGTGTGAGGCCCAGCAAACCCATGCTTTCTCAGGTATCAGACAAGTCAAGGTACCCAATTATTTCTGAGTGTAACTACTGTGTTTTCATTCAAGTCCATTTCTACTCTTTGGCCCATTGTTTACCTCAGAGAGGAGCGAAGAATGAATTCACGTTACAGGCTGACATTACAACGAGATTGCCAATAGAAATCAATGACTTGTCCCATGACAAGCCAGAGTTTATGAGGCAGCCTAATGCTGTCCTTATATCTTTGCCTACCTCATTTTACTGCCATTGAAGCGAATTATACAATTTTCCTGTTATAAAAGGGTGTAGTCAGGGCAAAAGGGAATCTAATTGAGTTTAATACAGCTGAAGTGGTAGTACAGAGGCCTTATAGGAGAATGAATGGTATAAGCTAGGTGTTCTAATAAGATGTGTCTGGGTTGTCTGTTCAGGTTGATATTTATGTCCACATTTATATGCCTTAGTAGATACAGACAGGACAGATGAGGTCAAGGATCTTAGCTTCTCAGCAACAGGAACCTAAATCTTGGTGGAATGGAGGTTTATACTTAGGGTGGTAAAACATAATTTCACCCATTTTCTTTTTATTAGTACTTCTGCAAATTTGGGAAAATGATTAAAAGTATGTTCAATTCCAAAGAAAGCAGCAAAACCAAAATGGAGACTGAAGTCCTAGAAGACCCTGCATAGTTCTACTAATGTACTAACCAGTATGGCAGCCACCAGGAATGTGTGGCCTTTAAACGCTTGAAATGTGGCAAGTTTACAGTGAGATGTGTACTGTAAAATATGTCATTCATAATTTTTATTATGTATGTTTGCATGTAGTTAGTTAAATGAAATATTAAAGTAATTTCACCTGTTTCTACTTTTTAAAATGGAGCTACTGGGTAGAATTATATTTGTAGTTTGCATTATATTCTTAGTGGACTGTGGTGGTCTCATATAATGCATGAACTATATCATCCAGAGTGATTTGGTTGATTTTACCTCATTTAGATCAGTATGCCAATATGCATTTCACTTATGCTGGATATGTATTTTTGCTCCCTCCATTTTGATGTGCATCTACGTACACATCCACATTGGTGCACTTGTAAAGAATCTCATCACCTTTAGAGTGAGGAATTATCCCAATAAATTCAAAGTTATTTCTTTATCCTGTAATCAGGCTGTAAATTCAGGAGAGCTATGGTCTACACAAAAATGATGTTTCCCTTTATTTTTTGTTTAAATAATACACCAGCTCCCAAAGAGCATGATATGGAATACGCTTTTGGAACAATTTGTTCTTTTTTCTCCAGGATTAGAGAGGTGGTACTTGGAGCAGCTTGTTAAAGAGAAGAGCTTGGCCCTTGCCCTTGCTCTGTGTTTAATGATCCTCTCTTCGTGTGCCACCTCTCTAATCTGCAGATAGATAGGTACAAATTGTATCTATAATATTATATTACTTAACGGTATAATGTATGATAAATCATAGAATTGCATCCCTACCTTGTAATTGGCGAGATGTGTTGCATGAGAGATCCCCTAATTCAATAGAGAGTGGTTGCTCTTATGCATAACTGCCTCTCTGGATCAAACCAATTCAGCCTGCAATTGATGAGGGGAGAGTTAAAGCTTTTTTAATTAAAAAAGCAAAAATATGACTTAGAAAGGCTTTATAGGCCTCTGGATTCAAATGACTGTTTAATAATCCTCTACTTGAAGGAAATCTCTTTTTTCCTGTTTTTTTGTGGCAAGCAGGAATGGACTATCTGTGCAAAATGGGGACCTATGAGGATGTACATTAGAATTCATGATCTTCTCTATGGTAATCATCACTTTTGAAATGTTGCCCTTAGCCATGGATGTTTATTATCTTTCTACTGTTACCACCATGAGTATGATTTTTTCCTTATCAACCTTCTGATTTTGTTTTAAATTCACCTCTTTTTCTTTATAGTCCATTCTGCAACTCTTTAGAGTTCTTTGGTGGTACAGATACTCCTTGTTTAACAATCTATCTGTTTAAGAACTACTGGAACTTACAACCGAGGTGTGGTGTTCAGACTTATGATTCATCCACTTTTTTCTACAGTTCTGTACATCTTGTTGCTAGAGCTTCAATGTCTTTTTTTGGACAGTACACCTTGTTTACACAGGACTGTAATTTTTGCTGATTTTACTGGATGGCATAGCGCAGTAGTTTTATGTTTTGTTATACATTACAGTACTGCATGTAAGAGTTACGCAAATAAAAGTAAAGCCATCAAGCTGGAGTTTCCTTTGAACATTTCTTTGTTCTGAACATTGTAATGTACGTACTATATACAATTCCTCATTTAGCAACCAATTCATTTAATGAACAGGAGCAGAACCAGTCGTTAAATGAGAAATGACTGTATTTTATTTTCTCTTCCCATTTCTTCAAAGTTCTGGGCTTATTTTATTTTTCAGCACTGACTATTATGGTGGTCTCTTTCTCTAGCTCTTAACCATCTCAATTTCTCAAGCATTTCTAACAAAACAAAGAACATTCAAGCATTTATCACTGTAGAAAGATGAGGCGTAGCAAACTGTGTCTCCATTTTATTCTGGGGGAAATGCAGTGAAGTTACGTTGGTGCAGAAGTGAAAAAAAAATGAGGAGGGACAGTGACATCTAAATCGTGATTATAAATAATGGGACCTGTGTTCCTGGTCACCTGAAAACCGCCAGCCAACACCATACTATGATAATCGACTTTTCAGAAATTAGTTATGAAGACCCTCAGAATAAAATTTAACAGCATGTTTAATTGAATCTGTTAAAATCATTATGACTCATGTGAATTAGACTGTTCTAGCTGGATGGGGTCACAGACATAGCTAATGTTTCAGAAAGATCCGCGGCAACTTGGTATTATCACTAGAACTAGGTTCATCCCTGCCAGAAACCTAGTCTGGAGTTTGAGTTTCTGAATATCTCAGTCCTGCCCTCTATTTATTCCCTCAGTCTGTTGTAGAAAGTTTCCTTTTTGAAGCAGAAATCCACGATTTGTTGTTTGGAACAGAAGAGAAATACATACTCACTGCTTATAATTTTCTATTTATCGTTAAGCAAATGAGTGAGATTTCAATAACTTGATTTTTCATTTTTAAAATTTTCAGCTATATTTGTAAAAGAAAGATACAGCAGATTGTGTGTTCTTATCTTAATTTGATCACTTCTCAATTCTGACTTTCTGAAGAATAGAAGGGCAGCTTCTTGATATGTATCACTGATTTTGTCCAAATAGATATAGGAGTGTTACCAAAGTTGTAACCCAGCGTTGTCTAATGAAAGAAACAGTGGCTTTGGAGGAGGAGTTGCCTCCTGGTTCTCCATGGCATCTGCATTGCCTTTTCTGTGTTCTACCGTTTCACATCTTTATAAAGAGAAACAATTCATTTGGTAAATAATCTGTAATACAATTTACAGAGCGTACTCTGCCATTTCTCAACTGCCAGATATATTTTATTTTTACTCTGCATGTAACCAAGGAAAACAAAGTTGCACAATGATGCCAGCTTATGCTTTTCAACTGCAAGATGTCAATAGCCCTTGATTTTGTTGCTGTCGCTAATTTCTGCAAGTTCAAAAAAAAACTGTCATAAAAACAAATTGCTTTTAAAAAAACCTAGTATTATTCACACACCATTCTTATGAGAGGACTTTCAATATATTTGCCATAGTTTTTTAAACCATTTTTAAGCATTCATATCCAGGCCTTTAGTAAAGGCTGCTCAGACTGTTTTTTATTTGTTTTTTTTTCCCCTCTTTTTGTGTTTTCATGCTGACATTTTTACTATACAGTCTCATTTTCATCTAGGATAATAGCTTCTTGTTTTTAAAGCAAACAAACATGAGACAATTTGTTTTGAAAATATGTGGGTTGATGACACAGTCGTAAGAATTTCAGAGAAATGTCAGAACTGGTGTCGAGAGTGCCAGTTCTCATGTGTTTCTTACATGAAAATTAAATTTGGTGCCTTACGTACTGACGACCTCCACACTGTACAGAAGTTTCTTTGTTTTTTGTTGGGCATTGTCTTCCCCTTTTCAATGGAAACCCATTTGATGGCTTCAAAATATCAATTCTACTTTTCCATGAATGTGTCTCTTAACCTTTTCCCTAGGAATTGAAAGAGTATACAAGTGAGTCACACAAAAGGGAGAATTTTAAGATTAGCAGCAAGGAAGCAAAGGGTTAAATTATAATTCACCTAGAAAAGAGCATTTTCACTAATCAGTACCCATATCATACATTTGTAAAAATGACTGCCAGACAGGTGAAAAATCTATTTTTTTGACAGGGTACATTTAGTCTTAAATCAATCCAACACAATAGTTCCTTTTCTCGCTTTACACAAACTCTCTTTCACCTCTTGATAAACTGTACCCCTGTGAGCCATAGAATGTTTCAGACTCCTACCCTTTTCTGTGTAGCAGCAATATTTTGAGGGCGATGCAAAGCAGATTCATTTGGCAGAATGTTTTCACATGCATAACAGTGCAAATCTAAGATTTAATAATTTGGTGGATTAAAGGCTCTGTCCAAAACTTTGGAATATGCTATGAAATACTTGCAGTGTGAATTGGACTCATGACCCGCTGAAGTCTCTCTCAGGTGTTCTATTTTAACCTAGTGCATAGAGCACAACGGTGATAAATCTTGAAGCAGATTAAACAATTTCCCCATAGTGGTGTGTCTATTGGAGTTCAAATAACTCAGAATAGGCCTTCAAAGTCTTGACATATTTCAGACTGTATCCCCTCTGTATAAAAAAAGTTTCTGCTAGGACAGTATTATGCACTTTGACCTTATAGGTATGTAAATGTTTGCCTCCTGAGCCGAGTGAATATTAATTATTTGGTTGTTTTTGAATCTTTAAAAAAGAAGAAAAGAAAGAGAAGAAAAAAATGATCCATTTGCATGCGAAAAATATGTTGAAGACTGTGTGAAGCAGAAGCTTAAAACATTCTGACCCTCTCAGGTCTCACTCAAGATATTATTGGAGATTTAATATACCTTCTCTTTTGCTTGGAGGTATTCTTTGGCTTAAGAAGTTTGGCTAGAAAAATATTTGAGGCTCACCTGAGATGGTGTTCATGAGCCTCAATATGCCAGGGCAGCCAGAGAATACTGTGCCAGGTTCAGAGGTGGGGGCCGTGGTGGCAGGGACTTGTCTACTCTTTTGGCACAAAGTTTTCCTGATGTCTTCTCAGTGCCAATGGTTTTGTGAAACAAAGGTCAGATCTACATAACAAAACAAAAAGAGGGCCAGGTCAGGGAGAAGACCAGCTGTTTAATCCAGGAGACCAATGAACTTCTGAGAGTTTATGGAAAACCCAAATGCTTTCCTGGTGATAAGCATTTAATTAGTATGGAAAATCTAAATGTGCCCATGGTTCTTTTTGTCCTTTTCCACAAATGATAAGTCATCTCATTAAACACATTTTAAAAATCAAAAATTATGGGTTCAAGATGAGCACTGTACAAGACACTCATTTCCCTATTTCTATAAAATAAAGAACTCTTGGCAATATTGTCAATATAAGAGAAGATTTGGCTATATTGCGCTGACTTCACATTAAAAAAGATAACCAAGAGAAATACATCAGGAGAGAATAGGTCTCAAGGAGCTTAAAAGTCACTGCTACCCAGTTTGAAACATAAGGACTTGCTAGTGGCCAGTGGAGTTGGGGGTAGGTGTACACCCAAGCAAAGAGCAAAGGGCTTGCACGTGTCTGTACAATTAGCCGTGTTTACATGGTTGCACTGTGGGATGGGGGGTGTTTGTGTTTGCACGCAGTGTGTATGAGGGTGTGTATGCATAACAATTTGCACAAGGGACCTTGTGCATGTTGTTAAGGATGCATGTGTGGTGGGAGTGTACACAACATGTCCCTGTTTTAAAAAAATTATATACCATTATCCTTACTAAAATAATATATGTCACTATCCAAATAAAAAAAAAATAACTCCTACCTCCCCCTACCTCTCAAACTGTCGTGGCTGTCTCCTTTAGTTATTACAGTTTGTCACCATGGAAAACAAACACACAGAAAGAAATAGAAACTCTTACTCCTCCTCACGTCAGTAAATACAGTGTTCCCATTGTGATTTGTGGGGGGAGCATCATGGGGCCGGGCTCATGGTGGCCCAAATGTCTGCTAGTACACACTGACTTGAGGGAAATGAAAACATTCACTGAGCGGATGCAGTCAGCATCACTTGTAAATGACGTGTCTCACTTCCCTTGTTTCCCCTCTTCATTCCTTTTCGGTCTCCAGATTACACTATCCCTGAAATTCCTGCAGATGGAAGCTCTTTTTTTCACATTCTAATGCTCCTCTTGGAGTTTGCTAGCATCACCTACATTCATTTTTCCTCACTATGTGTCTCTAATTTACAAATAAGGTACTAAAAATTCAATACCCCAGAACTCCAGATTTTAGGCTTAGATCTATAGCAAGTTAAAAGTAGACAGAATATTGAGGGTGCTCTAAGTCAGTTCCTTATTTACATATGAGCATATTTATAGTAGATTCCTAAGAGTTGTGGGCTGTGGATCTGAACAAGCAGGTGATACCAGGGGTTGATGAGGACATCTCTCTTTACGTCCAGGTAATCTGTGAGATGGTAATGACCAGAAGCAGCACATAAGCATTTCCTGTAGAAGACTACATGCGATAGTTTACACTTGGGGAAGGCCCACGTGAACTCTAAGGTGGGAGATGTTTAAAGGGTAAGTTGTTTCCCTTTTCTATTTTTGTTTTTATAACTAATGTTTTTATGACTAATAAGATACTGAGTGAAAGTTGTACCATGAGTAAAACTTTTTAAGACTACACAGCCTGAAAATTAAACAGTCTAGAGGCTTATTCCAAAGAAGTCTTTTACTGTGTCTCAAAGTTCTTTAGTAGTTAGCCCTTAGAAGGTTGCTTTGAACACTGCACTTTAGGCCAGAAGCAGTCATTATTCACAGAGGTACAGAGAAAGGACACTGGGATGGAGGTTTGCGGACCTGGATCCCAATCTGGCTTTGAGATTTGTCCTTGTTTATTCACTTGGTGACTGAAATGACTGTTAATTATTTAGCTTGTACAAACAGACTCATCATTTTTTCTCACCTAAATGTGATTCTCATCTGAGACCCATTATAATGAGTAAGTGTTCGTTAAACTTAACAAGAAATGTGAGAAGCCACTTTTTACCCATTTCTTCCTACCTCCCCTTTTCTCCAGTCTTTCTATCACCAGAGTCAGTCAATCTTATCCCTATACAACTCTTTAACTGCCCTCACACAGGATACCTCAACTTTATCTCTCCACTAGGCGTACTTCTAACTGATCTGTTTCTCCAGATTTGCTTAGTGGTTATTCCTCTAAGCCAGGTTAACCTGACACACCATAAATTCGATTAGCTTATTCCTCTTTGTAGTACCCTCAGTGACTTCAGAGTAGCCTGAGGAGGTTCAGACTTGTCCCTCTAAACCATACCTCTGCTGATTTCTCCAACTGCCCAGTTCACAGTCCACCCTCTACTGTCCATAAGTAAGTTTTATTTCTTGAACACACTGTCACAGGCCATGTCTTTTGCCAAATACCAAACTCTCACCTCTGTTTTCTTATTGCATCTTCAACACTCAAATCCATTCTGTCCTTTAAGTCTCCTTCTGTTTTAAATTTCCTTTCTCTGGAGGCCTTCTCTGAGTTCTCCCAAATCAGGTTACACAAGCATGTCTACTTGTCTCATTATGGCACTCACTGTAAATTATTAAACAGTGTATGTTCCACACAGGGTGCAGAGCTCTGCATGATTAGGGACCATGTACATGTGATTTGTATGTCTTTAGGGTTTATTGCAGTGTTTCACACATATGATATGTTCAGATAAATGTACATTGAATAAATGAAGGCAGAGATGTCACTGAATTATTATGTGATCTTGAATAAGTCATTTATCTTATTAGAGTCTCTGTTTTATTTATGACTAACATGAGAATGCTGAATTAAAATGGCATGAAGATGAATTCCAGTTTTAAAGTTATATGAATGTATAATTATGTTTATTGTTATCCAAGAAGTGTGATAGAGATTTCAAAATAGCTATGAGATGGTAAAACTTGCTATCTTTGATTTGAATTTATGCGTGGAAACTTTGTTGTACATGGACCCTATCTTCTGAGACATAGCTTCTTAAGTAAGACAATAGTCAGTCACCATTAGTGCCAGAGATCAGGGTAAGTTTACACCCTTAAAATTTAGGGTTTTGAAAACTTGTGGACATGAGAAAAGACGTTGAAAGAAATATATTATTGAAAAAAATTGTGTTTGGCCTAAATGAGATGAAATGATTCAGAAGAAAATGATTTTTCTCTTATTCTTCAGGTTAATAAAATAGTTACTTAAATATAGTAGGCTAAAGAAGAGTGATAGTCAGCGTTTCTCTAAACTAAAATGAAATTTTGGAAGTTGAATCATCACTATTAATATAATGGGCAGGTCTTAGGTATTTCATTTCTTTCCTAATTAAGAAAACAGAAATATTTTGGTGGGTCTACAGCTCATTTACATGAAAAAGCAGTTAAGATGGTGTTGATGACAAAGAGAAGTCACAAGATGTTTAATATAAAATATGCAGAAAAGAAAAATTTGAACTTCTTGTTCTTAGTTTTTGGATGATTCCAAAGGTGTGGAGGCACACAATAGACTGTCAGAGGGAGTCAGTTTTGGGAGAGCGATGATGCAAATCAGCAGGCATAGTTACCAAGTTTTCTCCCCAGAGAAGCAGAGAAAAGGTCAAAACTTTATAGTAGGAGAATGATCCAATGACATACGGATAGGAAGCCAGAACAAAGCGAGCTACACAATCTTATCAGTATTTCCTTAAAATCTTGTCCAACTTGACGATGTATAATTGTCTTTACTTTTTATTATTTTGAAAAACAAAAACAAAAAAACAAAGCTTGCTATGCATTCTTATCAGTATCTCCTTACAATCCTCTCCCACTTGACTGTATAATTGTCTTTACTTTTTATGATTCCAAAGCCTAACCACCTTTCCAAGCATTTTGTCCTTGACTTGTCATGTTTTTTAACCTTTTCTATTTTGTGCTTAGGTTTTAACATATCTGCTCTGTGGTGTTTTGGTACAGGAATTAAAAACTCTACAGCAAAGATAATTTTCCAATTTATTGCTTCTCAGACAAAAATTTATTCCTCAGACTCCTGACAATCTCAAGTTCTTAGTAAATGGTTTTCTACTGATTTGAAGAGTTGGACACTTTTACATGAGGACAGAAAATCACGAAAGGCAAATGATTTTGGTCTGAAACTGAAATTCTGGCAAAGGATAGGTGGTGTTATTTGAGCAGACAGTGTACCAACATGGCTGTACATTAGGCAGAAGTGCCAGCTTACAGCAAACGGGAGACAACTCAAGGAGCAAAATAAAACGAGACCTACCTCTGCTTATGCAAAAACCACCCACAGCTTCCTAGGAGATGAACATATGCAGAGCATATTTGAAAACATTATAAGGCATGCATAAAGTACAATATTAGTCAATTTTATATGCTCAGTTGCATGAAATCTGTGTGTTTAAAAAATATAATAATTTGCATTTCATGGCTTTTGATAACCTCAGGAGTGCACTTGAAATTCAGCACATGCCCACAGCGCCTCCCCGCTCACCCCATTTTTAACTGAAGACCAATGGTTTCTATTAAGGGATCAGGCAGGGCCTCTGACAAGCCAGTCAATAACTATGTGAGGTTACTTCATTAATGCTATAATGGCTGATAGAGTGAGAGGCAAAAAACAGGTTCCTGACAGCAGCAAATGAAAATGATAGAGATTCCTGAAGCAATGCGCCTTTCCTTTGTCATTGTCTTTTGCCTCGCTTATTCAAAATGTGGCATTTATGTATTCAGTCTTGATGAATGTTGCAGGCTTTAAGTACTTTTTCCATCTCTAATGCAGTGCCGATTGCACATTGTTCTCTCTTTCTCTCTGCCTCTCCCTCTCTCCCTCGCTCTCTCTCTTTTCCTATAACCTCTGCTGTCAAGGCGTTGCAGGCTGAAGGGTTGCAGGCACTGGCTAAATAGCTTTTGTGCTGTAAATGGTGAGGGTGATAGGACAATGCATCATAAGCGCTGACTGGGTCACACAGCAAAGTGGGTGGTGGGAGCTGGACCTTGCAGCTAAGCTGGTAAGGTCTCACTGGCCCTGTCACTTTCTTGCCTTTAGAAGCCTGCCAGCAACCTCCAAGGGAAGCGCAGACCTCTCTGTGCAGTTCACACAGGATGTGATTAGGAGATGGAAACTCACTGCAGGTGAATCCGGAAGACAAGTCTCAAAAGGGCACTGCAGTTAGCCATGTTTGCTAAGGTCTGCCAAGAGTGCACTGGTGTCAGTGTCCGGCTGTGAGAGGCTGAACTTCTCCCCAGTTTGTAAGTGCCTGGATGGGTGTAAGCTGCCTGCTGGTCGTTGAGGAGGATTTTTCACTTTGCCTCATAGAGTAAGTCAGAACACAGACTAGCAGCTGTCTGCCATCAGCCGGAAGAAGCCCAGGCAAGCCATGGTGAAAAGTACAGGCATTTCCCCAAACTGCTGCTGGTTACCTTCTTTGATGACAGACAGTATCAGGCAAAAGATAGACATACAACGGGTCAAGAGTTGACAGTTTTTTGGTGCCCATTTCCATGTGCCTTTTGTTTTTCTAGCATAAGGAACCAAATTTTCAGCATTTCTAGAAATTTAGATGTCATGAAAACTGTGAGCAATTTTGAAGGGAGAAAATGTGATAAAATCAACAGATGCATGCATATGTTTAATTTCAACTCACCAGTGAATTGATCTGCTCCATAGGCATTTGACTTATGCTTGCAGAAGCTCAGAAACCGCTCACCATGGTCAAACACAAGGCCAGAAAGAATGAAAAATGTGACGGTCCTGAACGCTCTAGAGGTTTCCCTACGCAACTTGGATGGTAGGACATAGCTTCAAATTGCCACCCTCTATTTAAAGAACTAACTCAAACACTGTGTGAAAGAGCTTGTACTCAAAAATAAGCAAACAAAGCTCCGTTACTTTACCGCTGCGTGAATGATTACAGTCTGTGTGCATAGGTTACTTACCTGGCCAAAGTCGCCTTAGTGGAAACGACTGACCTTTATTTTTTGTGTCCGTCAGAGGCTATGTCAATGCTCTTCCACCTTTGTTTATTGAAGAGAATCAAAGTAGGGACTGTGGGTATTTTCAGACTGAAGTGGCCTCAACTTCACAGTATTATAGTGTGGGCAGTCTTGGTTACTTTGGTAACTGCAAAATTCTATTTTCTTTTCTGTTGAGCTTTTCTATCTTTGATCTTACCAATTATTTACAGGCCAGACATTATTCTCTCTATTTGGCAAGTTTCATGGGCTGACTTATGCTTCTTCATTCCTTCTAAATTCATGCTAATATCCTAACTCCTAGTGCCTCAGAATGTGACAGTATTTGGAAATAGTCTTTCAGGAGATAATTAAATAAGATCCTTAAAAATGGGCTTCAATTCAATACAATTTTCTCTTTAAATAAGAGAAATTTGGCACTCAGACAAGTGCAAACAGAAGACCCTGTGAAGATACAGGAAGACAAAGATGATCTACAAGTTAGGAGAGGGCCTCAGAAGGAACCAACCCTGCCAACACTTGGATCTCTGACTGTAACCCCCAGGTTTTTGAACAGATAGCTGCTCAGTCTATGACATGCTATTTAATAATAGTGCTGATTCTTCAGGAAATAAGAAACTTGGTACAACTTGACCAAAGCAACAGAGCATCTTATTTTGTCTAACTCTCCATCATTTATCCCTGGTGATCATCATTGTGATGAAATGAATGTTCTCCGCATCCACGTTTTTACTTCTTACTTCCAAGTTATTCAGTATCTATAAATAATATGTAGAACTAAATTGTGTGGTTTGAAAAGATCACATAAAAGGTTTCATATTGCTATGATATTGCACAATGTGTTCTATTTTACTATTATAATTCTGACATTTCTTTTTGTAAATATAGAAATAATCCATTCAGTTTAGTTGTTCCATCATGCTTTATTGCACAAATATACCACTAGTAATTGATCTGTTTCCTTACTGAAAGAATCTGAGAATGTTCCTATTTCTTATAATAATTAACAGAGCTGCCATGAACATTCCTGTGCATGTTTCCTAGAGTACTGATACGTTCCTAGCTGGCATCATAGTACATATATATTTTCAGCCTAAAAAGATATTATCATAGTGCTTGCCAAAAAGTCATAACAGTGTTCTTCCCCAAGCAGGAGTATGAACTGTGCTTTTCCCCCTGTAATCTCACTGACATTTAGTACTGTTGGGGTTTGATATTTTCTTGTAGTCTGACCGAGTGAATGGTCTCATTGTTGAAGGGACAGTCTTGTTTGTAACCAGTCACAAGTAGGCATAGTTCTTATTGCCCACATTTTGCAGAAGAAGAATCTAAACTTTAAACAGATTAGTGTATTGGTCAAGACCAAACAGCTACCAAATGGCTAAACAAGGATTATTACTTATCTGATCCCAAAGTTTGTTGTGTTATTTTGGGTTTCCACAAAAGCAGACTCTGTGATGAAGCATTTATGTGCTGCCAGTTTGTTGGGGAAGTGGATTCCAGGAAAAGCACAAGTACCACTATGAAGAATGGGGACTCCTGTTTTTGGAGGTTCGCTTAAGGTTAGAGCACCCGAGAGTTATCCCATCTACTTCAGAGGGATCTAAGGGCTCCCATTCCTTACTGGTTGAATTTCGGATACTCCGCGAAGGGACTGACCAAGCTCCCCTAGGACCTATGAGAACCTGAGAGCCACTTCAATTCCAAGAGAACACAGGTAGGCACATGTACTGGGAGAGGCATGAATGCCCACTGTTTCCAGCAATTCTGCCATCTGCCAAAGTGGTAGAAATCTCTGCCCCAGGGCCCCCAACCCCCATAACCCAAGGGGAAGCAACTGCATTTTAATACTGAACTGGGGGTTAGTTTATAACTGATGAGATTTTTCCTACAGAACTTGATCACAATATTGCACTTCACCAAAATTGTTTTACTTGGTATGTGATGGATTTTTTTTGTGTGTGTGTCACATGTATTCTTTCTTGATTTTAATTACTTTGTATGTGATCACAAGACTCCTCACGTACTTTTGATAAAGGGGGGAAGATATCAATTTTCTCACTGCTTTCCTGGGAAATTTATAAAATAAATCTCATCTCTAAACTCTGAAGTTGTTTCTCTATCTATAAAGATATGTTTTTCATTCTATAGAAACTTCAATAAGGTCATGGATATAAAACTGGCCTATACATAAAAATTTCACAGAAATCTGACTGGAGACAATGAAAACAAAGTGTGTTTAACACAAGCAATAATAGTCATTTAGATTTGTATGGTTTGGGTATTTTAAAGCATTTCACATTGTCTCACACAAAATGCTGAACAAGAAAATAGTGTGTGCTAGAATCTCATTATTCTCTTCCACAGATGTAAAGAATGCAGGATTATGCTGGGAACTGGTAACCATAGTGGACCTTGAGCTCTGAGTTACAGAAGACCAAGGCTGTGCCAGTTGACCTATGTTAAAGTTTTCTTTCTTCTTTCTTTCTTTCTTTCTTTCTTTCTTTCTTTCTTTCTTTCTTTCTTTCTTTCTTTCTTTCTTTCTCTTTCTTTCTTTCTTTCTTTCTTTCTTTCTTTCTTTCTTTCTTTCTTTCTTCTTTCATTTATTTATTTATTTATTTATTTATTTATTTATTTATTTTTTGGTACTGGGAATTGAATTCACAACCTTGTACTTTGCCAGTCCAGTGCTCATGCCACTGAGCTACATCCTCAGCCTTATTTTGCTGCTTTTTTTTTAAAAAAAAAAAATTTTGTTTTGGTACTGGGAATTGAGCTTTGGACCTTGTGCTTGCCAGGCAGTCTCTTCTGCTGCTGAGATATATCATAAAGTTTCCAAGATATGATTCAGACAACGTGCACCAAAATTGCTTGGTGAACTTTTAAAATAGCTAAATCTTGGATCACATTTCAGAGACAGGCATTGGATAAAATTTTCTGGATACCTTTAAGCAAATACATTAAACATTGAGATAGTCATCTGTTGACACTAGGATACTTAGATGACGTGAAGGTCATGACATTCTCAACACACTTAGATCTGAGTAGTGTACAAGTCTCCCATGATTTACCACTCATGGTTAGGAAGTGTCTTCACACAACAGGACACCCCTGCCCTTAACAGCAGAAAGTTTTTGCATCCACCTGGGGTCATCACTGTGTCAATGTGTGTAGACCAAAATTACTGCAGGAGAAAGAACATATTTGTGGTCTTCTCATTGCCAATGATAGCTTCCACCAAAACAGATTCATACAGACAGGCTGATTTATCTAGGCAAATCTGGATAACCTTCTACTTCCCCTCCCTCTAAAAAAATTGACAAATGAGTCCCAACAGCATATCTGCAATATAAAGAACTACTTACTATCACACTGATGAAGTGTCACTTAAGGAGTTTTCAGTACTTCCTGTAAATCTTCTAGTGTTTTAAGAGGCCAAACTATTCAGTTTTATTTTCTCTGCCTATAAAAGCTGTACTATGGTCCTCTAAAACCTTTTTGGGGGGTTTGAGCTGCTTTCTACACTGTCAAAAACAATTGGAGATGAGATAGTCATAATACTCCCTTGATATCCAGGATTATTGCCAGAGGTCATGGCAGTTGTCCAAGTTAGAGATGATAGGGGTTTAGACATTCCTGCAGCAACAGCAGTGATCATAAGAAATTCAACTTCATATATTTTGGAAGTAAAAGCAACAGAATTTCCTAATAGATCAAATGAGAGTCTCAAGAGAAAGACAAGGGTGAAGGATGCTGCCAAAATTTTCTCCCTGAGTCAACAGAATGATGAAATTGTAATAAACACAGATGAGAAAGCTACTGATATTTCAGGTTTTATAAAGAAGACCAGGTGGAATATTTCATATTTGAGAACTTCTTAGCCATTCAGACAGCAGTGTTAACTCTTGGGGGATATGGCTTCGGACTTTTGGAGGCAATTTGGGTTGAAGACAAAAATTTGGGAGTCTTCAGCATATTATTCAAATGTAAATCCACAAAAATATACATGGTTATTGTTCGAGTGAGTGGTACATTGGGAAGAGTAAATGAACTAGGACTAAATTCTGGGGCCCCTGGTAACATAGGAAGAAAAAGGAAATCAGCCAAGTTGACTGAGAAGGAACAAGGACAGATGTGTGATGTCCTAAACATCAAGTTTATATCAGGACAGATGTTGAGGCAGAAGGAATGTCCCCCTTTAAATATTGCTGAAAAATTTCCATTGTTTTTAGTCAGGAGGGATGTATTGGTGACTTTAAGAGTTTCTGTGAAAGACAGACACAATAGAAGGAGAGGAACTTGAGCCTTGTTAGCCTGGTTCCGGAAGCTTCTCTCCTGCAGTGCTGGCTCTGCAGCAGTGTTAGCCTTCTGATAGTGCTGGTCCAGCATCCCAGGCACATGGTCCTGAGACCAGAAACTGAACTATTTGAAAAGATTGCCAAAAAGCTAGACAGGCTTCGGATGACTCATTTCACCAGCTTGACAATTCCCAGCCATCATCTAAAAGTGCTTCCCTCTGTTTGTGGGGAAGATGATAACAATGGGTCCCAAAATAGATTATTCGGCACCCAGCGCAGAGCCTCATACATAGTCAGTATTTAATAGCTTTTTGTGGTCTGAATGGATTTGTAAGAGAATGAATGTGCTTGGGTATATTTGGAGCAAATTATCCATGTTTGGTCAATCTTCCTTTTCAAATAAAAGATCTACAAATGATTGCTGGCAAAAATAAATAAATAAAGCCAGGGTGGAGAAAAAAGAAACTATTTTAGACAAACACATTGTGTCTTGAAAGATCTATTCTGTCACGCCAGCAGTCTCATTGGCTGTGATTTGTATATTAAGATTTTAATTGCTCAGGTAAGTGCCTGCACCTGCTAAGACATTGTGTATTGGAGTACTTTATTCTGATCTTTTACAATACAGGGCACACTTCACCCATAAAATTATTCTCTGAACAATTATCACTCTGTTTTACTGGGGTAGAAAGTACAACTTAACACTTTGGGTTTCACTCCTTATTATTAAAATCAGGGAAATTAGGGTCATTGGGCAATAGTTGTACTGTTAACTGCTAAATCGTCCTGTCTTTCCTATCCCTCTATCCCTTGCACCAATTAGCAGGAGTTGAGTGAGTTTTTACTCTTTCTGTGAGTGTAGATGGGGCCTGATAGTTTTTAACACAAAAGGGATTAGAAACACCAAACATAGCTTTTCTGCTAGGGCCCAGGGAACATATGAACTAGCTGGCTTTCATCTTTATTTTTAAAATCATATTTTTCTGACAGGGAAAAATTAGAAAACGTAAAGGGAACATGAAAACTATTCATGATCAATTATTTTTCATCTGTTTTTCATGTACTTTATTTCAGTTTATATATAAACACATTGAATGCATAAAACACAGATATACTCACATATCCATATAAAAACAGACTCAAACTGGAATAAAAGCAAAAGAGTAGTTATTTATTGTTTTTCCTAAGATAAACCACTAGTGTTTGGTAAACTAAAGCTTGCAGACCCTTGCTTGCCTGTTATAAATAACATTTTATTAGAATCTAGTTACACTCAGTTGTTTATACATCTTTGACTACTTTTATGCAACACTAGAGTTGAGTATTTATCATACATAGTTTGCACAGCCTAAAACATTTGCTATTAGCCTTTTTACAACAAAAAGTCTATCAACTGAGAATTGTCACTGAAATCCCTTGCCATTCACCTTGCACTGAGAACCAGGTGTTTTGTTCCTGGCTTGGTTAGGAATGTTGGGAAGTCTCCCTCACAACTTTCTCTGGAAGCCAGCACTCTGGTGCTGAGTCCTAGTTTGGTCTGGTCTGATCCACTTTATTTATATAACACACCCACTCTAAGGTGGAAGTCCATTCTTTCATTTACTTTTACTCACATCTTTGAGGTAACCTATTGTCTCTCAGTACCTGAGCAACCAATAGTTGTAATCTAAAGATGATACAAAACCTGCCTTCTCTTCCTTGCTCCTAGAACACTCGGATCGAACAGCAGTCTGCCTCACTGGGTGCCCAAGGGATGCTTAGTCAGTAGATCTAGGATGGACTCACGAATTTGCATTTTAAACAAGTATCCCTTGTGATTTTGATGTAATCTGCCCATAAAATTTGATTTTGAGAAACACTGCCAATGTCCATTTATTTTCTTCTCACTTGCCTTAACAAACTTTTATGTTCTCTCTTCCTACCACCTAGGATTTTGCTTTCTGAAAAAAAAAATTGAAAAGGCCATTGGGAATGACAAGGTTAACATGAAATCCTAAAAGTGTATGCTTTCCATCTTTTAAAATATCTAAAATATGAGTATGAAAGTCTGGAGTTGAATCAGCTCTGTTGAATACTGACTGTTTAATAGGTGCTATATAAATTAACAAGATATCCTAATTACTAAGCAAAAAAAACAGTGAGTTGACACATAAGGCCAATCTGTTTTCATCAGAAGATATTGATATCATCTTAGTTTCTGTAATTCATATTTTCTTTCATTTCATCTAACAGCTTCTATTTTTCAACACTGATACCTTCCAAAACCTCTTTGGATACAATTCAGACTCCAGTTTTGTGTGAACATTGATCTGTAGTTATAACAGCATTATTTAGGTTACAGTGAAGTAACTTTTTTGTCAAAAGCCTAAGTAAGTTTTCCTGTTTGAGAGTTCCATTTTTGAACACTGACTGCACATATTAAATGAAATGGATTCTTCTCATCTCTGACTTACAACCATGTCTTTATCATCTTTTATAGATTTTGAAGGACTACAGGCCCTCAGGTTAATATGTATTTTCGCCATTGCCCTGCCTTTATGCAGCATAGCCTTGGAAAGCAATTTTTAGAACAATTATTATTTTTTTAGAACCCAAGTACATCTAGGATTGGTATAGGCATGGTGGGATGATACAGAAGTGCACAGAAGTCCTGGAAGTGCCTGTCCAGGAAGCAGTTATAATATGATTAAAGGGAAAAGTAATTATGTCACTTACAATCGGACCACAACTCAGAGCAGTAGAGTTGGACTCTTGATGTTCAACAATTTAACATTTATTCAGTCTGTAAGTATTGTGTTTTCTGCTATGCAGAGGCGCTCCACTAATAAAGAGCAAAGCAGACAGAAAGTTCAAAACTCCTTACTTGTAGGAAGCTTCTATTCTAGTGGAGAAGACAGATAGTAAACAGTGAGATGTTGAGTCCTAAGCACTAAAGAGAGCAACAACAAAACAGACAACGGGGTCAGAGAGCATGTGTGAGGGGTAAGAGACTGGAATGTGCTACTTTACTGGTGAGCTACCTCACCATCACAGAAATTTGAATCTCATGGTCTTTGAGACTCCTTTTAGATCTTGGCCTTTAAGCCCCTGGCTCAACAACTCAAGGTAGCTGTGTTGTTCTGCAGTCTTTATCACGAGGGCAAAGATGCTACGTGGGTGATAAAATCATTCTCCCTTTACAAAGCATAACCTCAAAAGGGAAGGTATAATTCTTATATGTGAAGACTTTTGGGAAATCATCGGTGTCAAAATATATATCCGAGTTCTAAGAGGGTGTTTGGGGATTTTCTGGCTAGACTTTTACATGTTTTGCTCTTTATCTTTCTGATCTCAACTCCTAAGAAAGTCCTTCTCTGAGCACCCATTTAATTACTCTCTTCACCGCACAACCTGGTTTCACTTAATATTTTAATAGCATTTATCACTAATTCATATTTATGAGTTTATATTCTAGCAGAAAGAAAGACCTACGGAAGCAGGGAATTTGTTTTGGCCCAGGAGCAGTGTAAGTTCTTAGTAAGTAGTTTTTGAATGAAGAAGACTGCAAAGAGTAAGCTACACCCAGCTACAGGCACGGCAAGAGAGAAATATCTGCCAACAATTTAACTTTGAAGAAATTGCCTCAGCCTAATTTAAAATTGTACTCTACCTTAAAAAACACTTATTTTAATTGCAGTAATTCACTAATTTGGAACAATTCAAAGTACAGCAATTCTTTTGGTGAAGTTTTTGAATTATCTAGTTGATTTCCAGGCACATTAATTTGATTTTTGAGACCATTGTGGAAAACGCTACAACTAGGGCAAAATCCCTTATTCGTTCAGAAAGCAATGTGCTTACACTTTTTATTTAATAAAGCTTACAAAATGCCTTTAACTTGCAGGTGAACATTTCCATTCAAATAACCTAGTTTTATATGTCATTAAAAGAATTATTTCCTTATATTATGAAATAATTCAAATAAATAGCAAAGTATACAGAATAATAAGCATCTGTGTACTCACTAACCAGATTATTTGAATCTTAATATTTTTCCATATTTTCTTCTTACTGCTTGTTTTAGATAAACATTTCCAATATATTTAATACCCTTTGTAATATGGTCTCTTACCCTATCTCTGTTTTCTTCCTCCTGGAGATCATAATTAATCTTGACTTGGTTTGCAACCTTTCTGTGTTAGAGTACTGATTAGTGCTCTGTAGAGGAACATAACTGATTATTATTATTATTATTATTATTATATTTATTTTTGGCACCAGGGATTGAACTCAGGACCTTGCATTTACCAGGCATTCACTGTACCACTGAGCTATATCCGCCACCCCATAACTTATTATTTGTCTCTATATTTACATATCTCTATATAAAAATTATCTGTATGTGTGTAACTAAGGGAATGTATAGATGAGCTTATAGGATCAGAGTCCGCAATGGCCCTTGGCACACCAACAGCCAGAGGATCCAGTAAATGTTCAGACCAAAACCCTAAAAGCCTCAGACCCAGGAGAATCAAGGATGCAGTCCCAAAGGCCTGGAAATAGCTAGAGAGCTGCTGGTATGAATCTGCATTGAAAGGGTGAAGAAACCATAGTCTGATGTCCATGGGTCATGGTAATAAAAGAGGCACTACTTCTAGCAGAATGGAACTTTGTATCACACCCCTACTTCTCCTTCTCTCTTTTATTCCATAAAGGTCGTAAGCCTAATGGATGCTGCTCACAATTGGTGTAGATCTTCCCCTGTCGGTTTGCTGCCCTATATGCCAAATTGATAGAGTTAAGCTCACTCATCATGCAGAAATAGCATCAGCGTTAGATATGATCAAGCTCTCAAAGTTTAAAATGTGGGACTTTTAGAAAAGAAGAGTATCAGTCTCGTCTATGAGTGCTCCTCCTCATGTGTAAGGGCCTCCCAAAGCCTTACCTCCAAGATTATTGCACTGATCATAAAGTTTCAATCTATGAATTTTGGGAACATAACCATTCAGTACGCCATGTTTCCTAATGGTCATTTTAGATTAGAAAGTGTTTATAAAGACTCGTAGCACAGTATCCCTTACATAAAGCCCTTACCAGAATTATGTCATGTCACTATTACTATTACATTAAAATAAACCTTGATATTTTTATTCTTTTTTTTTTCCTCAACAATAGTCTTAGCTATAGTTTTTTGTTTTGCTATTGCATATAAATTTTAGGATTGACTTACTGCATTTCAAAATAACTTACTGTGATTTTAATTGGAATTGTACTGAAATATACATTTTTTTATAACTGAATCTACCCATGTTTATTATTCAGCTTTTCATTAGTATGTCAAAATACTTGAGATAATCAACTCACACAAAGAAAAGACTTAGTTTGACCCACAGTTTCAGAGCTCTTAGCGCACAGCCAGTTGGCTACTGGGGCCTCCCCTGGGGTGATATGTCATGGCAGGAACACATGGCAAAGGAAGTGTGGTTTCCTTAAATTGCCCAGGAAGCAAAGAAACAGAGAAGAGGGGAACAGAGTCCCCATATCCTCTTCAGGAGCTAATCCCAGTGGTCTAACTTCCTTCTCTAGCCCCACTTCTTATAAGCTCCACGGTTTCCCAATAGCACCAGAGGTTAGAGACCACATATACCTTTTGATAAATGAGCCTTTGGTAGACAGGATGGATCCAAATTGCATCACTAGTCATGAATGTAGCATATATTTTATTTAATTAAATCTTTTATGTTTCTCAGTACCATTAAAAATAGGGGAACAGCTGGGGATTTAGCTTAGTGGCATAAGCACCTGCCTTACAAAAATAGGGGGATGGAGGAAAGGAGAAAAGGACATGAAAAGAATTAAGATGCATTATGTACACGAACCAATTCTCCATGATAAATATAATTATTATATACTGTAAACATGTATTAATAAAAATAAAATTTTAAAAATATTCTTTAAAAAGGACATGTGTATGTTTTATTGGGTTTAGTGTGAAGTTATTTCATCTCACTCCAGAAAGAATGGCTATCGTCAAGAAATCAATCAATAACAAATGCTGGTGGAGCTGTGGGGAAAAAGCAGCCCTTTTCCACTGTTGGTAGGAGTGTAGACTGGTGCAACTACCATGGAAATCAGTGTGGAGATTCCTCACAAAACTAGGGTTGTAGGTCCCGTTGATCCAGCTCTTCCCCTTCTGGCTATCTTCCCAGGAAAACTGAAAACAGTGGACCATAGTGATATATGTGCACCCATGTTTATAACAGCACAATTTATAACTGCACAATTTGTAATTTGTAAATCTTGGAAACAAAGCAAATGCCCATCAACTGAGGAATGGATTAAAAAAATGTGGTATTTTTATACAGTGGAATACTATTCAACTATAAAAAGGATAAACTCGAGGCTTTTCTAAGTAAATGGATGCAAATTGAGACCATACTCGGAAGTGAAATAAATGAGACTCACATGTTAAATAGTGTTGTTTCCCTAGTGTAAAATACTGAAAGATTAAATAAGATTCAAAATGTACTTTTAAATTATTTCTTGTATGGATGAACTGAATTGATTTTATACATTAATCTTATACATGTCTGTGTTCTGAATTCTCTTTAACTATTTTACTTTTGTGTTACAGCTAATTTTGGGTTTTCTATGTTGCATTGACAGTACTGTATTATCTGTTGCTTTCCAAACCATAAAACTATTACTTCTTTTTCTCTGTTCTTTGCCTTCCCTTCCTTCCCCCTCCTTCTCCTCTTTCCCCACAGCCATAACAGAATGGTATCTGGTGAAAATCTACAGATGGAAATGACACCATGAGATCTTAAGTGGAGAATCTGGGATTATCATTTCAAAAATGTTGAAATAAAAAAAGACAACTACTTTCAGGGCCTAGATTAGCAATATTTCATAAAACAGCCAGAAAAATATTATGTTATACTTTTGGATTTGATATATCAGTTATTAAAGGAAGTATATGAAGTTCTCACATTATGATTTTGGTTGATAATTTCTACTACTAATTCTACGAATTGTAACAATTTTTACTTTTTCTACTTTTAGGCCATTTCACTTGGGTTATATAAATTTAGAGTGATTAAATAAATTTTTCTTTTTTTGTATAGTGACTCTTATTATAACAATTATGTTTCTTCTTGAAAATTTATTTTGTCTGATATCAAAGTACATATACTATATATCATCTGTATAATATTCTCCCAGTGTGACTTTTTAAAAAAATCCCCATAGTTTTAATTTTTATTTTATGTTTTTTACAAGTGTTTTTAGTAAGGAACAGATAGCTGGCTTTTTAAAAGTCAGCTTAAAAGCATTATATTTAAACACTAATTTTTGGGTTTTTTTACACTTAATGATTTTAAACTTTTTACTTTTCTATCATTTTATTTATCATGATTTTTATTAGTTTTTGTAAATGTTTTCCCACCTTCTCTCCTATCTTGCATTTCTATTAGTTTAGGAATTTTATGTTTCATTCTTTGGTGTTTACTTTTAAATAGGCATTGGTCTTTCTGAACTAAACTTTAAAATTAGTCAGTTTTGATATTTTTAAGAATACAGGGATATTAGCATTCTATAGACTTGAACAAGCCCTTCTGTCTTATCCTTTATGACATATATTAACTCAGCCTTGTTTTCATAGCATTCTAATTAATCTTTTTATTAATTTTGTTTCATACAGTGAATAGTTGTCTATCTACTCATTTTTTAGTCTTAATTTGTTTTTAACCTTATGCCTAAGTTAGTATGGAATTTATTCTTTGTGGTGTACATTGTTTTGTGATTTTATCTCCATACTCTTACATATTTGTACAAAACTGACTTGTTTTGGCCTCACTTTAGAAGGATAGTTTAACTGGGTATAGAATTATCAGTTGAAAAATTTTTTCTTCGATCACTTTGCTGTTATTATTTCATTATTTTTTTGGTTTTTTAATATGAGAAATTCTTGGATATTGTTCTTTTAAAAAGCTAGTGTTTTTTGATCATTTCTCTTGAATCATAATAGTTACTGTGATTGTTTGGTCAGGAGAGTATGATAGAAATGACACAACAGCAAATGTGGGCTCAGGTTTTGACAGCTTGACAGTGTGCATATCTTCCCCTTTGGAGTTCTGATGCTTAGAGAAGCAAGCTACCACTTACACATTTTGACTGTCCTCATGGTCCCACGCTGTGAGGTTGCTCATGTGAGTCACAAGGACTGACTGAGTACAGCAAATCATCCCAGGTCCAGCGGCAAATATGGCATGAAATACTCATCTTGAGCAGTTCCACTGCTGAGGTGGTACAGAGAGAAGCCCAGTCTGCACACACAGGGTCCCAGCTTGTTGCTCCATCCTACTGCACCTGCTTCTAGTCAGTGCAGCCAAGTTCCGAGCCCGTGACTGAGCAGACACAGGCCACCAGCACTGTGTTCTGCTAGAATTCCTGACCCATAAAATCATGTGCATATGAGAATGGTGGCTGTTTTGTATAAAAAGTTTTGTGTGGTTTGTTACAAATTAATAGGTACCTGAAATGATTACATTTTGCCTTTGCGACAAGATCATCTCTTCAAATCGTACTTTTTTTAGTATACATATCTGTTCAGGGTTTATTTTTTCCAAAAAGCTAAGATTACCTGAAAGAAAGAAACAAAATGTAATTTGTTTCTTTGTACTTGTTTCTTTGTAATTTGTACTTTAGTTGAGGGCCTAGCTCATATAGGTGTTCAATTAATATCTGGAGAATGAATAATAGTTTTCAAAGTTTATATGGCTCATATTTTCATTCTAATTATTCCTTTTTAAAGTTTCTCTAATTTTTAATGTGTTATCTGAACTTCTATTATCTGAGAAAATAAATTAAAATAATACATAAAAAGCAACAAAAATTTGATTTAATCTGCAGATACAAAATCTGATTGTTTTCATGTCTTACGGCTTAGTGGCACATGCTATAGAGGCCTCCTAGCCACAGAGAATCACACAAGTTGATGAACAAAGAAAGGCAGGATGAGTAAGTAGTAAAATTTAGAGTTTAGATTTGAAGCTCACTTAATCACTTTTACTTTTAAATCTGGGAGGCATCAAAATGCTTCCTCCAAGTGAGTCTTGGCTCTGCTGTATTTGAGCCCATGACGCAGCTCCTCGACAGTTTCTGACATCTGTTGTTCCACGTCTTCACGGACAGCTGCTGAGGGTCTGATCTGTTTATTGTCCTTGTCACTTGGTTATTTCTGCTTTCATTCTCTAAAGATAATTCCTTTGCAATGAGCATTTCTTAAAATAGAGTTTTGGGAAACAACTTTATTTGCTCATTCATTCATTTATTCATTCAGACTCTGCTATGTTTTAAAAATTCAAAATGGTTTTGTAAGTACACAGAATGTAATTTAAAAATAGTTTTAAAACACAGAGAAAGAAGCAAAAGAAAGAAGTAAGAGAATGAACATAAATGGAATAATACAGTGCTTGTATAAGATTTACAAACCAGAACGATCATTTTTTAAAGTTTTATTTATATTTATTTATTTGACCCCTGTAGTACCAGGGGTACCAGCACCTGACCAGCAGGTACTGTACCACTGAGTGATATCCCTGCCCCCAGAATGATCATTTTTACTGGCTTATCATGGGCCAACATTTGTCCCAAACTGTCCCAGGAAAGGAGGAAGTGGTTACATGATTCCAAGCGTCCATAACATTAACACAAGCCAATTGTTGAGAAGTACACCTGTTCTTATTTCCCATTCCAGACAATAATTTCTCCCATGCTCCTCATATAGAGGACCCAGGAGGAAGAAAATAGATTCAGCTGAATTATTCTTTAGAATAAAATAGTGTTTAGGAGAGATGGGGAGGAATTAAAGAATTCATCAGAGCTAAGTTGCATTTATATTTGTATTCTTAGTTGTTTACAAGGCCAGGCACATGGTAGGTACTTAGTAAATCTTCCTCAATGGGATGAAAACACAAAATGAAAAAAGTTTGTGGCTTATTAGTGGTCCTTAACAGGAAGTTATCTGGAAGAATGTTCTTCAAAGGACCCGATGGGATCTCTGATGGCGTTTCCATCCCCTCCCCATTAGAGCTGCTGTGGAAAGGATAAAGCAAAGTAGTGGGTACCACTGCAAGTTAAACAAATATTAGTTGCACAGAACTAAGAGCTGCTGCAGTGGGTTTGGATGCCTTCGAGGAAATCTATACTTACTCATTGCAGTCCTCACTACAGTCCTGAGAACCAGGAAAGCAAGCAGTGAGCTTAGCTTACATCTCTCTGTACTACATGGGGCAACTGGTCAATCATTTTCCTCTAGTCCTCCATCCAATTCTCTCACCTTAAATTCTTTGCTTTAATAAAAATCTATTATTTTTCCACCTTTTTTTTCTGGAAGAAATCTTCATATGTCTGGTTTTATATAGTTGATATTAAAGTTTGCTTTTTTCAGAGAGTTTTCCTCTCTATCACCCCTTGTATCCACCGAACAATAATTATACTGAGGCCTGCAAGACACGGTGTCATTGTATGGGTTAAAGGCAGAGTATAAAGGGAAAAGAGTGCGTAACAATAAGCCTATATTAGTCTTCACTGTGCTGCAACTGTCCAGCCAAGTTATGTGAGAAGGCCTAAAGGTAAGGTCAAGTCACAGAAACAGGTTGCTTTATTAACACGTGACTCCACCCTTGGGAGCAGATTGCTTCAATTAGAACAGTGTTACACATTTTGTGTTGGTAAAGAGAAATACAGTTTTCCACTTTACTTTTTTTGCTCAACATTTTCTTTATTTGGAAAAGCAGTCTCTGGGAGAAAAAAGTAGGAAACAAAGCACTATCTTTTGGACTTTTTACTTCTGCCAGTGAAAAGTCAAAACATTCCAGTGGGCATGGTGAGATTTTTCCGTCACTGCAATCTAGAAATTTGGCCACTGAAATGGGGAGCCTTGATTTTCTTCCTGCCCCCAACCCTTGTTTATCCCCAGAATTTGCTTCTTTTAAAGCATGGTAAACATTTCACTGTACAGAGTGTATCCACAATAAAGGGGAGAGAAAGGAAGCTGGTGAATGGAGGCGTTGACCGCTGCTCTACTGTCAAAGCTGTGTAGCAGATGTTGAGAAAGCCCAAGTGCATGTGGCTTTACACGAGAGAATCTTTGGTTGGTGGTTCTCCAAGCAGCAGCCTGAAAGGAGAACCGCGCCATTCTGTGTCATTCAGGGGACCTCATAGTTTTCAAGGCTTCAAGGCGGTGCAACCTGCCATAACATGTAAGTAATCTTTGCCAAGTGAAATCTGTTGACTCATGGGCTCTTACCTTTGGCAAGATCTAAAAGTAGAATTGAATGTCCTTTCAGTTATCTGAAGGTATCAGACCACAGTAAGTGGCTGGAGGAATCGGTACATTCTATTTTGATTTTATGAGCAAGTCGTCTCCACTTTGATGGTCCTTGTACACACTGAGAGTAGGTTGAGGGGCGAAAACAATGCTCTTTTCTCTAAACCACAGTCAATGATATTCATTCTCTTCGATATTATTATCTTTCTCGTATATACATACTGATGCAGATAATCTGACCCATAGCTTTTTAAGAAGTGAATCGGCTATATCTTTAAAACATTATTGAGTAGAAGGCTTGTACTTTACTCTGTCAGTATTTTGTAAGCACCTACTCAGTGTCAGGCACAGTGCTGATGCTGAAGGGATAGTAGTGCCTAAGATACATGGCTCTGCACGCAGATGGGAGAAAGGAGTAGCCTCAGCACAGCAGGATTGTAGGGAGAACCGTCCAGCTGCTTCTACATGCAGTCATGTGTCTCTATCCAGGAAAGTGGGCACACTCTTTGCAGGCACGGTTAGACTTTTTCTTAGTTTAACAACTCACTCCTTATTTGATTGCCTTGGTCTCTTTGGAATTTGTAGACATGTTGCCACTAAGAACTTAACTGATTTCCTCACTTCCAGGAAGCTGCTTGGAACTGATACAGAATAGCTGCACTGGTGTGTCAGCTCCAATATTCTGATTCCACAGGCATTAGGATCCTACCATTTTGAGTAAGAACATTAAAGTCAGAATTTGGCCAACACTGATTGAAGTTTGTTGAAACAGAGATTTAGAGAGCACATTCCTTCCAGTAAATTTACTTCATTGACCAATTTTCCACAGGACACAGTCAAGTCAGTTTTTCACTTTCCATTCTTATATTCATGTTATTAAATTATTTTTAACCAGAATCAATTCCTTTTCTATTCAAATTTTCAGTGAATATTTGATTTATTGATCTGTTTGCTTCATTAGTAGATATCATTGAAAAATATTGTAGATTTTCACCTATAGGCCTTATTTCTATTTAGTGTATTTTCCCCAAATTTGACTTTGTGTATTTTCACAAAGCATTATATTTCCCATCATAATCTATTTTGCTTTTTTAGGGAAGGGTTTACTTGCACATGTTTGGTTGGCATCAGCTGTATTTTAGCAGATTTTTTTTCATATTTTTATATGAAATAACATTTATGTTTATTTTGTAGCTCACTAATAAATAATATATGGAAAAAGAAAGAGAGAGAGAATAACCCAGGCCATGATGAAACTGAGAGCAGGTAAGTAAAGTGAAAGACAAAGGCGAGACAGATAAATGGAAAGAAAGAGTGCTAGTAGAGGAGGAAATTAGCCAAAGACATGGTGAAATGAGGGACTCAAATAATAGGCCCCAAGCAGTGAAGAGTCAGTAACCTGTCCTGCTCGGTGCTAATTGAACATTGCTGTCCTACATTTGAAAATACATTGTGTGGCCCATTGGCATTTGAGATGATAGTGAACTTTTTTCCTTTGTAAGTCTGAAAGACATTTTTTGTATCTTGACAGAGTCACTTGTTTCCTCATTTTATTCTTTCATAGTAATCTGAGAATACTCCAGTTGTCTGGGTTTTTCCCTCGCTGTGAGAGTCATGATTTCTATGGACATTGCTTGCATTGGACTTGCCCCACCACAGCTTACGTTAAAAGGTAATCTTTGGAAGCACGAAGAGGTGAAGCCAGGAAGTATCTTTCAGAAACCAGATGGTATCTTCACAAAAATGAGTGATAGAAACAACAGAAAAGGTTGTGCCTTCATAGGAATTAATATGTTAATAGATTCTCTCTAGAGTGAATTTATTATAAAGACTAGATTGACTGACTTGAATGTGTCTATACTGATATTTGGGTCTTCTCTCAGCAGAGAATCCCTACCCGCAAGAAGGCACTCATCAGATACAATACTTTCACCTTGGACCTTCCAGAATCATGAACTGAATGAACTGTCATTCTTTATAAATTATCCAATCACTGGTATCTTGTTAGAGCAATAGAAAACAAACCTTTGGATGGAAATTTGGCTAGTGAAAATATATTCAGATTTGCCTAAGAAGGCATTTGGGGAAATGCAGCATTACTTGGAATATATATGCTCCTGACAGAACACCTTCTCACAAGGCAGGGGACTTAATCTTTTTGTGAAATTCCGTGAGTCCCCACTATAACGCTAACTGAAGTGAAATGAAATGATTCACAGAATAGTATTGGTAAAACCCCATACAGACAACAAAATCATTTGGAACTGCCAAGGTCATCTAGTCAGAACTAGTAACTAGAAACTAAACCCTCACTTGGCTTGGAAAGTGAGAGCAAAGTACTCTCCCTCTGCAACTGCTGCCAGCAAGAATTTTCCAGAGTCTTTGAACTCATTCTCCATAATCTCATCTCCCATTGTTATTGAGTACTGAGTTTTGTACTTATAGTTTTATATTTTCTTCTGACTAGAGACCATAAGCTCCATGAAGAAAAGAACGAGGCCTGTTTTGTTCATCACTCTGTGTGGGTATAGTTTTAAACACTGGTATATCACAGGTGTTCAATATACACTTCCTGAAAAAAATTAAATGAGTGAATAATACAGAGCTTCTGAACTTGGTACAAACCAGAGTTCCTTTAAGGAATCTTCCTCTCAGTTCCTTTATGTGACTATGGCAAGGCCAGGGGAAGAGTGCCTCCAACTTCCTGTACCTTAATACCAGTTCCCTGCTCTTGTGTTTCCCTGGGAACAGCCCAAGATTGAATCCAGCGTTGGATTTTCACGCTGCTTCCTTAACAGCGGGGCTGGCTTTCTGGGGGGCCAGCTCAGACCTCTTCCAAGGGAGGCTGGTAGAAGTGAAGAACTACAGCGCGAGAGCAAGCTGAGAGGAGGGTCACAGAGGAGGGCAGACAAAATGAAACCAAGAGTGTGTGTCATCATTGTTTGAATCTGGAGTTTTTCAGATGCTTAAAGGGCACTAACGTCCAGAGTACAGAAAATGAAATTGTTTTAAATGAGGATTCTAATTGTAATGAAATCAGCCATAATTTGCTTAATTTAGGTAGCAAATGCATATGGGCGTTGCTAGGGTTGGACTCAGCCCACCACAGCATATGGGGGTGATTCTTGCCTCTCTGGGCTGACGTCTCACTTATTTCTTTAGGTCCTTACACTGCATCAACATAGCTGCTTTCTGTTCCTTGGGAAATCAACCTTTCTGTCGACTCTAGGCCTTTGTTTTTTCTGTTTGCCCAGAATGCTTTTCCTCAGCCTCCTCAGATGATTAGTTCATGTGTCATTGAGTTCTCTGCTGAAATTTTACTTTCTCATATTTTACCATCCTGCCTAAAGCATAGTTTTATATGATTCCTTTTTACATTTTCCCTAACAATCACCTGTATTTGTAATTTTCTCACTTTTTTTGTTCTTTCTGATTTGCTGTGTTCAGTATGGAATTCCTAGTCTGTAGTTTATTATCTGATGCTTTGGAGGCATTTACTGTATTCTTATTGAACAGATAAATGAATGAAGGGAGGACTGGAGAAATCTGGGAATATGTGTGTCCTAGATTACATAAACTAGAGAGCATTACATGACGGAATTTGGATCTTACCCTAGTACAGCATATTAGTGAGGATTCTGTGTTACTAACAGTAGAATGCACTCATGGGAGCTCAGGCAAAAAAGAAATGTACTAAAAAGACGCTATATGGTCCCCCAGTCATGGTTACCCATCAGCTGTATGAACCCCAGCAAGCGTTTTTGTGCTAAGTGCCCTATGACAGTTAACTAAAAGTGATCATTTTAATCTATGAACATTTAAGTGATTAGATGAAAATGCAAAATAAGAGGAATATGCTACATGAAGGGAGATAATTTATAGTTAGATAAAGATCTATTGCTTTTGAAATAAAGAACTATCTAATCTAGGACAATTGACTGGCTTATTTAGGTGTATTCAGACATACTCTGTATTAATCCACTTTCATATTTCATTGCTGCAACAAAATATCTGGTATAAACAATTTAGAGGAAGAAAGGTTTGTTTTGGCTGGTGGTTTCAGAGCTTTCAGTTCGTGACTACCTTCCTCCAAGGTGGAGACATTCAGGTAGGAAGGCACGGTGGGAGAAAGCATTGTCACCAGGGAGCGGAAAGCACTGAAGAAGTCAGAGAGTTTAGGGCAATGGGGACCAGATACAGTCCTATGACCCACCCAGAAACACTTGGAAGTGTGCTTTGTTAATAGGCTGCTTCTCAAGCTAATCAACTTGACAGACAAGGCTAACCCAATGGACATTTTACAAGACATTGCATTCCTATGTCTTGTAAAAATAAGATAGCACATACACTCAGTCATGAGTCACTCATTATTTTGTATCACTTTCTGAGTGTTTTTTTTAAACATTTCCTTTTTGTTAATCTTGATTTTTTATGTTACTATGATGAAACAAGTCCTCTAAAATGTGGGAAGTTCCAGACTGAGGGTGAAGGAAGGAGACTTATTTATTCCATTCCAAGGGTGGTGCTCTTTATGAAATCACTAGAGAAAGGCAGGAGTCAGGCTCTGAGTACGTGCTGTTGGGATTCACAGCCTAGCACACCTTGAAGACTACTCCAGTGAAACCTCCTTTTCCCTTTGGCACCAATAATACTTGAGTCTGGAGACCAGGAATCTTGCCACCTTGACTCTTGGAGGGCTGGGCACCATCATACACATTCTGTGTGAAACTCCTTTTCATATTGCTCAACCTCAAATCACTCTTCCTTCAGTATATTCTGATGGTTTGAAGAATTGTTTCTAGGAGATCCAATGACGAATGCTAGAATGAAAACAAGTGAAGTTTGAACTGATTGCCTTCAAAATGGTCATTTTTGTGGTGAAAGAACAACTCTTGCTCTCTCTCCAAACCGGTTCAGTCATCACACTCGGTCTGCAATGCAGCCGAATTCTAGCCTGGCTACGGCTCACGTGGGGAAGAGGTCCTTTTCTTTCCAGGCTATCTGTGACCAGAGATGATGATTAGATGAGAGATTAATTTCATAACAAATTTAGAGGATTTGCATAGAGTACCCAGAAATGTCGGGCTCCTCTCACACTTTCATTGCTATTTGACAGTAGAGGTGAAGTGGAATGCAGCTGATGAAACAAGCCCTTTATCATGACAACAAGCTATTCTAAGGAAATTATTGCCAATGTAATCATAATTTATTGATATACAATGCAACAATTTTATTCCAAACAGGGGCTGGCTGACTGGTGGAATGTCTTCATTAACCATGAAATGGGTGTTCCTGATGATATACTAGGAAACACATTGAGTGAGACTCATAATTTGCCATCCAAAAAAATAATTTGCCGCATTACGAAAGGAGGGCTATATTTTGAACAGAATGTTTATATTTCTTACCCTGACAGTTCACATCTAAGGCTGAAAAGTTTATAGATCTTGTGCATTTGGGGTTTTGAGGTTAGAGTCAATGGAAAAACTAAAACCTTGCATGAATCCATTTATCATCTACTTTTTATCCCCAGAGAGAGTGAGATCCCTGTAGGAACCTAGGTCTGAGGAAATCTGTTGCTGATTCTCATGAAGTATGATTTGGACAATAGGGACATTCCTGCAGGCCATCATCTCTGTGCTCAAACTGTGACACTGCTGAGCAAAGGACAGAAAGTCCAATCGAAGGGGACAAATGATGTCCACAGGTGAGAAGACCTGATGGGATTCAGTGACCACTTTACCCCACATTCATCCCTAGATCAGATTCTATCTCAGTTAGAATCACAGGGACTTTATTGAAATTGAAATGCTGATTCCAAATTTGGTATGGAAATTAAAAGGTCCTAGAATAGCCAAAACCACTTTGAAAAGAGTTGGAAAGCAAATACTCTCTGACTTCAAGACTTATTCAATACTGCAGTAATGACAGCAGTATGATGTTGTTGTAAAGCAGGAATAGACAAATTTCTTATGTAAAGAATCAGCTAGTAAATATTTTAGGCTTTGTGGGCCGTACTGTCTCTGTCACAATTCCTCAACTCTGCGATGAAAGCGTGCCATATGAATCACCCAATAGGAAAAGATTGACTGCTGCTGCGTGTCAATTTCAGTAAGACTTTGAAATTTGAATCTATATCATTTAAACATGTCATCTAAAAATGGTTGACTTTCTGGCCTTTTTTAAATGTAAAAATTACTCTTCACACAAGAGTCATAAATAAATAAACAGTGGCCCCTGGTTGCCCTGTCGGTAGTTGTTTGCTGAATCCTGATATAAAGAGTAACAAAACGACAAGTGGAACAGAAGGGAGAATCAGGAAATATACCCACATAGATATCAATGCTTAGGTTTGACAGAGGTGCATAGATAATTCTGTGGAAAGGGTTGACCAAATGAGGCTATTAATGTACATATGAATGGGAAAAGAGAACTTTGATATATACTCCATATGTAAATACTAAATCCAAATAGACAATCTAATACCTAAAAGTACTAAAATTCTAGAAAACAGAAGAGAATCCTTGTGGGTTTGATTTAAAAGGAATTTCCTAGAGTACAAAAAGAATGGTATATAAAAGAATAATTTTTTAAATTGGGCCATATCAAAATAACAATAGCATGAGATACTGGCTCTTGGAAAGACATTATTATTATAATGAAATATTCATAAATATATAAGTACATAAATTATTGTGGTATATCCATATTAATATATCAATCAGGAGTGAACTATTGATATATACTACCACATGGATGAACCTTATAATAATTTAGGTTAAATAATCTAAACAAAAATAATATGCTATGTAATTTTTAAAGTTGCAAACTGATATTTAGAGATATAAATTAACTGAATGGTTTTGAGGCTAAAGATGTGTATACGTAGAAACATCAGGGAAAGGTCACAAAAGGGCAAGAAGAAACTTTCGTAGCTGATGCGTACCTTGATTAGCTTGATCGTGACAATGTTTTTTCAGGAGTATATAGATATGAAAACCTATAAAATAGTGCATTTTAAATATTTGTATTTTATTGTATGCCTATTACATATCAATAAAAAGATTATAAAAACAATATAAATAGATTCACAGATACTGTAGGTATTACAATTATATAAGCCTTTAAATAATTCACATTTTTTAATCAAGAAAGATAGCGAAGATATTTTATTATGGAAATAATATTTATACTAAATAAAAATCTAAGAACACAAAAACATTATTATAAGCTTGAATTAAGGTCAACAGATAAGACAAATCAGAAGAGAGAATTTATTAATTAGAAAATAATGTACAGGCTGGGGATTTAGCTCAGTGGAGTAAGTGCCTGCCTTGCAAGTGTGCAGTGTAAGTTCAATCTCCGGTACCAAAAAAAAAAAAAAAAAAAAAAGAAAAGAAAAGAGAAGAATGTACATATTAGTTATTTATTCAATGCTAAGAAATATAAACAGCATGTAAAACATTCATTTTGCTCACTGTTTTGCAGCTCATCTATGCAGATCATTGACCATGGCCATGGGGTTTCAACCTGAAGTCCTATCTGATGCTGCAGTTTCTGGGACTATGGTGTTCAGATCACAGTTTTGTGGACTGACTAGGTCTCCAAACTCCATGTGTCCAGCAAGCCAGATAAGAGACCCCGAACCCCATGTGCTCAGCGCAAAGCAGCCTTATTCTCAAGAATGTTAAATGAAATAGACAATTATGACCCAACTATCAAATTACCAAAACCAACTCAAGACGAAGTAAAAATATGAACAATACTGAATCTATCACAGAAACTGAATCTAGTATTTATAACTATCTCAGTGAAGGTCCATGTTCAGGCAACTTCTGAGTGAGGTTTTTCAGTTGTTTAAAGGAGGAGTAAAATCAATCTTACATCAACTATTTGAAAGATTAGGAAAAAAGTGAGACATTTTTCAACTTATTCTATGATGCCAACTGCAAAACTTCTTAACAGAATATTAGAAAATCATCATGGACAACGTATGAAAAGGAAAATACATAATGCCTAACTCTGGCTTATAAGAAAGCAATGCTTATTTAACAAGTAAAAATCAGTGTCTTAAAAGAACACATGGGAAAAATTATAAAATCATCTTAATCAATGAAGAGGCAGCATTAGAAAAAAATCCAAATGTTTTCTGATAATATTTTCTTAGTTTATTAAAGGGAATATAGAAAATATCTACAGTTATCTTCACACTTAATTTTGAAATATTACAGCATCTACCCTTAGGTCGAAGAAAGAAGGAAATCTGATCTGTTCAATTCTATTTTACCTCGTACTAGAGGTCATAGTCAAGACAATAAGAAGAAAAAGAATTAAAAGGCATACAGATTAAGGAGGAAGAAGTAAAACTATCATTATTCACAAGCAACATGAGTTTGTATGTAGAAAATCCAAAAGAACTGAAGACAACTTATTAAAATTAATAAGTGAATGTAGTAAAAATCAATTGAGTTTTTAGTACAACGTAATAAACCTTCACAGTTCATAAAGTTCCAAGTGATGAATGTAAGCATGGTTACTGTAGAAAAAATGTTAGGGTCCAATGCCAAAGATCTCTGAGGTTAAGGTTTTATTTATTTTTTTTGATGTATTATTAAGAACACTAAATTATAAAATTCCAAGAGTATGGCAATGAACTAGTGGAGTTAGAATATAAATGATGATTACATTTGGCATAACTGTCAATTACTAAATAAATCTGATAATAGATATATAAGATTCTATGAGGAACATTCAAACTATTGAAAAAAGGTATAAATTAGTCATGATTTGAGATAGACAGACTCAATGTTATAAATATATCAATTCTTTCCAAATTTACCTATTGATTCAATGCCACACCAATAAAATTCTGGCAGATTTTTAAAACAGAAATTAGCAAGATGATTCTAAAATTTATATGAAAATGCACATGGAAGGAGTAACCAATCATGAAGAAGTTGGGAGATTTACATTATCAGACATCAAAAGTCATCATACTTATTGTTAGTCTTACTATAAAAAATGTCCCTGCAATGAAATGGAGAAAATAATCATTGGGTGTCTGTAAAGAAAAACTGCGAATCAATTCCAAGTGCACCATATTCTTAACTGTGACAGGCAAAACTTTTCAAACATAACATCAGAGAATTTATTCTTTACCTTTTAGTGGTGAATTAATCCTGTTTTGCTCTCAGCCTTTCTCACCCAGAAACTAGCACAAACTTGTGATGTAAACTATGGAATATGCTATTTATCTGACCATTTCAAAGCTCTGGGTGCTGCAGCTTGATTGTAAATGGTCAGTTGAAGTTCCTTTATGTCTGTCTCTCTGTAATGGGGACAATGAAGGGAAAAATTGGGAATACATGTGGAAATCCTAAGCTGTATTTTCTTAACTGTATAGTAAATGAAAGTATAAATCCAAATAGAAAACTATTTATAATTTATAGGGTTACAATGTTTATTTCCAAATCTACTTTCAATAAGTAAATGAAAACTCCTTTTGCTCTCTCTCAGTATGGTTCTGACTTCTTCTTTCTGTATCATGTAGGTGCTGCTCAGGTTTGATATTCCACACCAAGTTGGAGAGGCTGGTTGTGGTAATAGTAACCAGGACAACCACAATACCAAAGTGATAGAAAGTATAATTAGAAACACGGGCTTTGGAATCAACTTTTCTGGGCATCTCACCATAGATGCTTAGAAATGATCTAAATTTGGGCAGAAGAGTAATTCTTCCTGAGCCTGTATTCATACGCTTCTGGGGACTAAAAATGCAGATGGCGTTTGTGAAAAGCTTGACCTGTTGTCCAGTTCCTAACAGTTAGTCAAAAAGAGAGGCTGAGTTTTCATTTCCTTTTAGTATGACTCTTACTGAGTTCTAGAAGAAATTGTTAATCTCTAAAACATCAATGATTCAAACTTTAGATTTTGAAGAGTCCATATTATCAAATTTTCTAAAGTGGCTTTTGCTTTTATTAAATACACTCTATGAATTCTATGCAATTAATTATTCAAAGTTGCTTTATTTCTCTTTCTTCTTGTACCCATAGCATTTGTTTTCTGTACTGTGTCCAACCCCAGGGAACCAAAACAAGGAAAGGTTTTATGTGATTTGAGGATTTTTACTAGCAGGACGAATCCTAGACTGGACCCAAAGTAAAAATGCGTTCTCCATTGTGCAGAAATGATGAGTCCCATGATACGGTGCACAACCTTCTCACTGTTGTGGTAGACGTGTTGTAGTAAATGTGTCTCACATTTAACTATTTAAAAACATGTGGCACAAATTATGTCATAGGCCAAAGTTACTCACGAGCAGAGCCTTGCTCCCCCCACCCCTCTGGGACTGTGTGTGGCTAGGTTCTTGTTTTACTTGTGGACACTGGTACATAGGACACAGTTAGAATCTCTTCTTGGCTATCTCATGGATAGCATCTCATGTCTGTCCCTTGGATGTCCTATTATTGAAGAATAGGGTACTTTTTACTTACAAATGTGAAAACCTGCAGCCAGGCATCTCTTTTACAAAGCGATGAACCTTCCAAACCCTTGTCTTAGTCTCTTGGAACCAAACAAATTACATGCCACACTGTGCTGTATATCACAGCTAGAGTGTTTATGGAACATTTGGGAATGGGCTTCTCTGGTGATCTGGAGCAGATTGGGCTTTTGAGTGACAAGCTGCCATTTTCTTGAAATTTGACAATTTAAGGTCTTTCACCTATCCATGCAAAAAACCTTAACCTCAGAGATCTTTGGCTTTTGACCCCAATATTTTTATACAGTAACCATACATACATTTATCACTCTGAGCTTTATGAACAGTGAAGGTTTATTACACTGCACTCGAACCTCATTTAACCTTTTCTCTTGAAGCAATACTTTAAAAAAGAGTTGTGAGAGTTTGTACCATTAAGGATGGTTGGTTGGCTGTTGTGCTTTTCCAGAGATGCTTTTGGCAGAGATGCTTATGGCCAATGCTTCTTGTAACCTTGTACAAAGGAACACAAAGTCCTTGAAAATGTTTGGGTTGGTGAGATTTTTATAATGGGAAGAACTCAGAATTGATTGGTAACAAGAAATGATCAGATCTGTACCTAAGGTACACCTTTATACTCCCATCTCTCAATATTTTGCCCTTTTATCCCCTTTTCAAATTCATACATCAGGCATTACACATGAGCCATGCCAAACGCAGTGATTATTGCCTCTCTCATTACTATTCTGAATCATGTGAAACTCTGGTCTTTAAAATTTTCTTCTTGCCTAAATTGAAAATTTAACATTTTATTATCAGAAGCCATTTTGGATTATTTTCTGAATTTTATTTATACAAATATTGCTTCTGAAATTGCTTGTTAGTTCGCTAAAGACTGGAACTCTATGCCATACTGCTGAACTCCAAAGTGATCATGCCCAAACTTCAGTAGAGAGAGAGCCTAGGCTGAAGCAATATGTTTTTATAAAGTAGATTTTAAAAATAAACATTCCCATCTTAAGACAAATATACCTTCATTAATGGACACTAATTTAAAATGTGGCAAAATTTCTTGCCTTGCAGGTTCAACTTACTTGGATCTTGTATCTGAGAGCAGCTAGCATGTTGCTTCATGTACCAAGAGGCAGTATTTTGAATCATTTATTTTCTTTCCTCTCTCTTCACTTTCAGATGAAGTGCAAGAGCTATCATAGTTTTGAGTTATCAAGTGAGGTTTGAAGCTTGAGAAACAGGGCCAGGTCTACACAGGAAAATAAACAAAAGTACATGTGCCATTTGTATGTCAATCCTACAATGTAGATCTCAAAACCAATGTAGATCTCAAAATGTGGTTGCTGCTGGAGTTACTCTTGCTATTATGTGACTCATTGAAACTAGTGTCCACCAGCCGAAGTAACTTTTCCTTCTTTTAGGAGGAAATGGGAAGTGCTGACTCTAATTTCAGGTGAATCTCTGGACATCCAATAATAATAGAATGAATCATTTTGGTTCATCTTTTCCATTTTATTCCACGGAGCTACTACTTCTCTTTCTGTCCTTGCTTCCATGCCAAGCTTTCAAATCATTTTCATGGTTTATGACACTGTGTAAGGCTTACTGTCACTATGAACTTTGTTTTCCTGGTGTTGTGATGATAGAACAAACAGGTATCAAGAAGCAGAGATGCCAGACACTTTAACTAGTCAGTTTATAACACCAGAAATACCAGAAAATATATTCTGAGCTCCAGCATCTTTTTATTTATGTGGCATTTATCTGGTGCTTAAAGCCCATCGGACACTATTCTAGGTGCTCTCTGTATATTAAAATGCTTAATCCTTTTAATTACTCTCTGAGGTTGGTACCGTAATAATCCCTCTTGGAAAACTGAAGCACAAAGAGGTTCCAACTATTTTGTCCAGGGTCACATAACAAATGGCAGGCATGAAACTTGAGTCTGCTTCCAGAGTCTACACTTTTAACTGCTATGCTTCAGTAACTATGTTCTGTATTTTATTCTATGTATTTTATTCAGTTTTATACAGTTCTGTGTATTTTGTTCTTGTTTAACAGATACTTGTGGAGTGCACCATCCTCAGAGAATTATATAAAACAACTTTGGGAATATGAAGAAGAGGACCCAGTGACTGTCTCCAAGCACTCAAGGAGAATGAAGGTCACATCCAGCTCTGCACAATATAAGTGTGTCATCCTGTCTACCCTCAAGGACATCTGATTCTTTGCTGGGGAGAGGGAATGGACTTAGATGTTGGCAGGATTGATGACTCATTTTGCAATGCGAGCAAAGTACTTGCTGAAGTGTTTGTCCTTTGGTGGGAACTTTTAGGTGAGTTGTGTGGTATTAAAAAAATAGAACTTCTTCAGCAAATCTTCGTTTACCAATGGTTAAGTGAAAAACATGGCATTAAGGAGTACAGGAATATTGTAGGTCCTTCCCTTTAAATATTATTACAAAATCACCAATGTAGACCTTATGGGAAAAAAGACAGTGTGAGAAGTAATATAAATTTGTAAATTGCATGTTCAATCTGTTCCTGTACATCTATTTTTATAGGGACGGGCCATAGGAGAAACAGGAGGGGAAGAAAACAAAGGATTGGATGCATGCCAGCTACTCCAGCGTGCAGTAGTTAGTAGGACCCACAGCCTTTCTTCCTGCCTCTCTATGGATTCCTACTGTGGGTACCCTTGCTTGGCAAAAATAAACCCATTTTTAACAAATTCATAGGCGGCATGAATTCGGCCAATGTACTAGTCCCTCAGGAATACTAAATGTACCCCATTTTATTTATAGGAAAGAAGCGAATTTAGACAGAGTGGTTTTGTGTAAACCATAAACTGTATTTAACAAGGCAGGAGGCTTGGGAATCTATGGTCAGGTTGCTTGCTTTTCCTGGCACCTTGTTAAATACAGTTGAAAGTTTGCATGCAGGGGAACAGCCCTCTTTCTCTTTGTTCCCCAGAACAGCTCTAACTGACCTGGGAGGCCTGGGTGGACAGGCTGGAACCTTAGCTACCGTGAACTTGGTGGGCCTAAATCGCCACTGCTGGGCAGTTCTCATGCTGGCTGGGCCCAGGGGCCTCTGTGTGCATCCTCTATGCAAGCCCTCCAAGGGATGGAGCTGCCTGGTGCACTGGCTCCAACACCTAATAAGGATTACTGCTATGTCCAGATTAAATCCCTCATCTTGCAGTTCAGTGCATCTCCTTTTGTTTGGCCCCAAATAAAGATGAGAGTACTTGGTCAGTGTTGCTCATGTAGAATAACAATTTGGACATTTGAAATCTATTATTAAATTTCCTCAGAGTCTCCTCTTCTCCAGAAAAACACTGGCACTTTCTCTGACTTATCTTCCCTACTCACTCTTTTGTCCCCAGCATTAGTTCCTTTACCAGGTGCTTATTTTTTGAGGCTATCTAGAAATCAAACTGTATTTTTCCCTAAAGTTATCCATGATGGGAAACAGTGTTGGGGGTTTTGTTTTTCTTTCAGTGTCTTCATTTTCTGTTAGGGTTAGTCTTTCACGATTTCAGAATATCATCTATCGGCTTGGATTACCTGAGGAACCTTCCCTAAGCTTTAAGCATTCTGGGTCCCTTGCTGGCAACGTGGAGCTGTGCATGTGCAAATGAATGTGGTTTCTCTGGACTCTCACATCTCTTCTTCAGCATTATATTGTGATATAATGTGTACTCTACAATTTTGTGATATTGCAGATTAACCCAGGGCCTTTACACTAAGCTATATCCCTGGACTTTTAAAAATATTTTATTTTGAGACAAGTTTCTAAGTTGCTCAAGCTGGGCTGGAACTTGGATTCTCCTACCTGAGGGTCCCAGATTGCTGAGAATACAAGCATGTACCAGCATATTTGGCTCTGTATGTCTCTTCCTTAAATGTGGTATCAAGCCACATTTCTTCTTAAATTAGTGATGAAGTATCACCACAGGCTTATGTATATGTGTGTCTGTATATACTGTTTATTTGTAATTTGTATACTAACTGTGTTTCATTTGTAATCAGTGATGAGAAAGGTTCTGAGTTTCTAGTTAGGTGGTAAAGAATAAATCTGACATGACTGCGTGTAGCATTAGATGTATGGGACAGTAATTGCGAAATTACTATTGCCAAGTAGTATGCCTAAATAAATGATTAAAAAGTGAACATAACAAGTAACTGTGAGATTTCCTCCCCTCCTTGATGTTTCCCTCAGGAAACACATTCCTTTTACTGATCCACCTTTGGATACCATCATTAGGTGATTTCTCATTTACTCTAATTCAGCATATCCGAAAATATTGTGGGGCAGCTCTCACCATCAGGCCTTGTATTCTATTGGTTAGCCAGAAGTCTTGGCAAATATTTGCATTCCCATTTTCTAATCACATCCTAGAATTTCCCACCATTTGGCCACCCTGCCAATATTCTGCGGATGTTTCATACATGCAGCCCATTGCCCACGAATGACTGGTTCTGTGTTGCTTACTGCAATCCAGCTAAATACTTCTTCCTTTTTGTTGACTTTTGGGCTTTTCCCAAATAGATAGCATCCAAAAATCTTAGTCCCCCCTCCTACTTCTCAGGAATCCTTTTGTTTGAAAATGTTAAGTATGTTTTGCACATTCAAAGACTTTTCACCACTCACCTACAATCTCCTCCCCTCTTTCCATCCATCTAAATCTTACCCATTGTATGAGACCCGTCATCCATGAAGCTTTTCTAAATGTAGATTGCCAGCCTTTATTGGTGTCTCCTTTCTCTAACCTCCTACTACAATTATATTCTGTCACTTAGCCCAATTACATAGTTTTCATGCCTCACTAATTGTTCTGGGTGAACCAACTGGTCCTCTCTCTTCAGATAGACTCCGACTTTCTTCAGAAAGAAACCTTTCCCTTTTACCTGTGGGTTTTATTCTCCTTGCTTTTACATTCAATTGCCCCCAGCAGTGCTATATGTCGAAACAGCATTCCAAAAGTACCTTTAACACTACCTTCCAAATAACTAGTCTGACAGCTTTTCACAATGAAGAGAATTTTTAAAAATAACTTGGCCAGTCTATGGCTTTGGATGAATGAATTAATATTTCAGAAGCTATAGTTACTAGTGACATTAGTAAAGAAAAATGTATTGGGGGAATCATACATAGTTAATAAATGATTCTCTTTTGGAGAAGAATAAAAGTGATTTCATTTTGACAGAACTCAAAGTATTATTAATTACACAGATGCTAATGTGGTATTGAGGACTAGCATGGAGCAGCATTGAAATGCAATTTTTCACCTGGCTTGCATCAAGGTGATGAGATGTTCAACACAAGATTTCTCTACTATGGCAGAGTGAACGTATTAAAATGTTTCCCACAACATCCAGAAGCAGAAAAAAACCCCAATCAATCATTAGTAAATCATATTCACTAGCATAATCAAGACAAAAATCAGAAAGGAACCTGTTGGCTATGGTGTATCTCATGTCAGGATAAGCCCTCCTTCAGTTGAGGACATGTTAGAAACCCAGGGATGATATGATCGGACCTCAGCATAGCTGCTATTCTGTTCCCTGTGTATGATGGTGGAACTTTTTGAAAGTCACCTGAGAAGCAAAGCAAAACTGGGCCATAGCATGGCATTTCTTAACCACAGCTAGTGGCTTAATTGATTTATATTTTATTCTTTTCAAAAGACAGCTGAATTTCAAAGGTCTTTCTTTTGTGGAGTACTGGAAAACTGGTTGTCAAACAACATCTACTCATTTAATAATTCTTCCCATTTTGTAACAGAAAAGCAGCTGACATGCAGTAAATCTACTCCATATTTAAATTACTACATTGAACAATAATAATGAGAATGAAAAATCTAGTCCATTATTTAAAATTAAACATATATGAAACAGTTTTTTTCCAAATGATCACCAAAGGCTATAGTTTAAAGGCAGCACTGAAGCCCTGAGTAGAATAAAAATGCCTAACTGTGATTTGCAAATGGCAGCAGAATTATTTATTCTATTTTTTCTATACATAAGGAATTGAGCTAAATGAACAATGTTTAAGCATGTCAGAATTTCATCAATTTTGCATGAGCATTCTCAAATATCCTAGTGGGGGTAATTGCTTGCAAATACATTTAAACTAATGATATGTTATATCCTTACTTGATATAAAACTATTAAAAGATACGTTATTGCATTTGACAATGCCACGAAGCTGGGTCAGATCTTAATGACAGATTTCTGCATTTGTGAATTAAGATATACTCTGCTGGAAGCAAATATTTTGTAAAAATAAAAGCTATATACTATGTAAGTTTGATCATTTATCTAAAATTTCCATTTCTGTTCATCGGGAGCTGTAAGAATTAGAAAAGAAGGGTTTTGTCCATTTCTTAAAATTGGAAAAGGAATCCAGAGTTATAATTGAAGTCTCCTATCACCCCACTCCCGCAGGAGGGGAACGAACTTGTAAAATCCACCATGTGGTTTTAAAGGTCCACTTAGAGCGTGGTTTTGCAACCCCTATAGGCTGAGGTGACTAACATGCCTCAAACCAATTAGAGAAAGTGGCCCTGTCCCCCTATGAAAGAAAGCATATTTATTTTTAAAAGGAATTAAAGTAGGCTGAAAGGAAATATTGGATTGGAACAATAATTCAAGAAAAAATGACATAAAAATCCACTTGCAGAAGTACTCTTTGGAAAGAGAAATTATAAAATTTACTGCAAGGATTCTTCACTCCTTCACTTTCAGGGGAAATTGGCTTTTTTATTTTCTAGTCCTTAGTTTTGCCTGAGGTCAATATATAGAGGGTCCAGCTTGTATCTGTGTGGGTTAATTTGTTTGGTTCTATGAGCAAAACCCCCGAGTGACTTCTCCTATTGACAATGAGCTAAAATGCATATTAATTTGTCTCCAGTGCTAGGATTTGTGAGACGCCAAGACGGATTGTGAAGCAGGCATTAATGCTTGTACGTGATTATGGAACTTGGGGAGCTAGCTTGGCATCCCACTGGAAGTCAGATGATGTTATGATTACAAGGAAGTATTGATATACTTCCCTAATTGTTTCCTAGGACTTTGGATTCTATTTATGATGTCATTACAAAGCTATGCATTATCTGCATAATCACCAAGGAAAAGACTCTCTCATGAAGGGAAATGCGTCCCACTGAGATAATGCCCCAAGCTACTGCTATACATCCAACAGCATATCTATGGTGTTGAAATAATAAGACAGCATGGAATAATGATGAATTCTTGTTCCCATCATGACAGAAAGCTCTCCCCAAATTATCACTATTACTGGCTTAATTGATCTACACTCAGTGAAAGGATTTCAGCAAATGGATGGCTTTGGGACTCAATCTGTACCCCACAGCACAATTTCTGACATTATCAGCATAAGAAAGGCCAGCTATTCTTTGCCGAAGCTGAGATCTCCCTGCACAGAACGCACACTGCACCTCTGGAAGTGTGTGTGTGTGTGTGTGTGTGTGTGTGTACACTCACACATGTACTCCTGTGAGCATGTGTGAGGTCCTTTAAGCAAACATGCATACACAACATTTGGTTGCTGACTTGGGGTTGAATAATAAAGGTAAGATAAACTTGCCTCTGGAGTAAAAGGGAGATAATTTTTCTCATGAGCGGACTCTTCACAGAGTGAAAAAATTACACATTATCATGGCTACATGTTATATATATGAAGCTCTCACCTTGACTCTGCAGCCTGGCAAAACTATATCTTTTATATGGCAAAGAACCGTACAATGTACTTTTACTGCAAGGTTTCAGTTACTCAGTAATTCTGATACATATTCTCTCTCTCCTTAAAAGGCACCTATGCTCTGATTTTCAACATCATTGAAGATTATTACAACTCCACTTCATAATATACTGTAAATTTTATTATAAAGCACCAATTCCTTGGCTCCTAAGAACAATCTTAGGCAAAGAGTGCCCTATACTTCTTACTCTTTCAGTAATGTGAGAGGAGACCTAATGAAGCTCTTTATGCAAATTTTCCAGTTATCAGGTAAAACCTTCACATAGAAATCTGTCACATGTTGTAAAATTTCTTTATGTTATCAAATGCTAATGATGACTCAGAACGCAGCCCACAGAGGATCTTTGAAATCCTTCATAAAAACTGTATTCCACCCCAATATCAGAGGCCTTGGAATTTCCACCACTCTGAAGACGCAGGTTTGTAATTAGCATGGTGCGGGCTTCTCTGCCCTCTGAAACCATAATGTTAATTACAAAAATTACACTGTGTTTAAAAGTGCAATTAAGAGACTCCACTGCACAAAGGGAATCTTGGAACCTCTTTTCACACTTTGAAGCCAGGTCATAATGTAGCCCATAAAAGCGAGGCTAAGGCTCATTCCCTTTTAAAGGCTTCAGAAGACCAGAGAGGCGATCTCAGTGAGAACTAGCTCGACGGAGCTCTGCAGTGCTCTCAATGGATAATGTTCTACCTGAAGCAAGGGATGAGGCCAAAGGAGAAAATGAGCTGAAAAATGATGGCTGTTGGATACTCATCTTGGCTGCTGCCAATCTCAACGCCCAGCTGGGTTATCCTGGGCCAATTTTAGAGGTACTAGTTTGGTACTGTCTGTGGCTCTAAAGTGGGACACATACATATGTCAGAAAAATAGTAAGGTTGGTGAGTTCCAGCCTAGTTTTGTACTTACTGGTTGAGTGTAACTCTACTAAGACTTACTTGCACACATACATTGGCGCGTGCACACACACACACACACACACACACACACACACACACAAACTTATATGAGGAAAGAGCTCCACTTGCGACCTCAAATTTCCAGAGGTGCTAACGGAGAGAATTATAAAATTAAGCTGATCATTTTCTTTGGTAACTTCATGATAGAGCTCAGGTTACACTCTTGGTGACGTGTGCTAATGGTTGGTGCTTGCAGGCAGTGTAGATCAGTGAATAGCACACTAGAGCAAGAAAGGCAAGCCTTGGCTTCGAGCTTCCAGTCTGCAGCTGTGTGACATTTAGTAATGATCTAAATTTCAAAGCCTCAGTTTTCCCATCAGCATAGTGAAAATAAGGCAGATTTTGAAGAGGATCAAAATCAGATTATCTGGAAAAAAGTACTGACAATGAAACTTCTCAGATGTCTGTAAGATATTCAGCAAGTACAATGTAATATTACTTTAAAAGTGCCCTGACTAAGCATTATGAAAACATAGGTCAATTCTGCAGGAAGTTCTTTTTCTTACCCTGTGTCATTGACTAAGTTGTCCCTTTTCCTTCATATATTGAAATCCCAATTCCCAGCATTTCAACATGTGACCATATTTGGAAACCAGATCTTGCAGATGCAATTAATTGCGGGGAGGGTCCTAGTAAATATGACTTATAAAAGGGCAAATTTAGGCGCAGAGACAGATATATACAAAGGGAAGTCAATGTGAAGGGGCAAGTAGAAGAGAGCCGTCTAGGAGCCAGGGAGAAAGTTCCTCACAGTGCTCAGAAGGAACTCATTCTGCCTCTGCTATTTTATATTACACTCTGGCCTCTATCACTGAAAGGCAATATATTTGTGCTGTTTAATAGAAAAGTAGTACCCACAGTTCTCTCTCTCTCTCTCTCTCTCTCTCTCTCTCTCTCTCTCTCTCTCTAACAGTACTTGGGAATGAACCCAGCATCTTCTCATTGAGTTACATCCTGAGCCCTTTTTAAAATTTTTATTTTCAAGACACAGTTTCATTGAGTTGCTAAGTTGTTCAAAGTGGGCTCAAATTTGTGGTCTTCCTGCCTCAGCTTCGGGAGTGCTGGAATCATAGACATGAGTCACCTTGCCTAGATTTAGCGTCTCTTTCTCAGTCATTTTTTTTTCCTGAAAACTTTGGAGCATCTTACTTGACTTTCAGAAAGATAAATATACATGAGATCATCTAGCCCGTTAGACCATTCTCTATTCCCCCAGAGCCAGTCTTTCTAAAGCTGTGCTTTCCCAACGTGGGCCTACATGCTCATTTTGTGCTCTGGAAGCCCCTCATATTATGTGCTTTCGGATTATAATGTGTTTGATTTTTTTTTATTTTAAAAAAAGCAAACCATAAAAAAAGGGTAGAAATGATATGGAATTTCAAAAAAGATAACATTAAGATTTGTCTCATATTATTTGTATACTTCCTTTTAATTTTCCATAGGATGTATCTGATGTGCCGAATTATTACTAAGATGTGTTTTTTTAGGACCTGAATCAAGAAACAGCATTAAGTCATGTGTCAATGAAATTTGCATACACTCTCAGATTTTGATGTTTTGGGTTTTAGACAAAGAGCAAAAAAAGAAGTGGAGAACTTGACATTCACAAGAGGATTTTGGTTTCTTTTTTGAAAGTTAAAGAATGGAACAATAATGATGGAAGTTAGAAAGTTTCAGAAAGAGACCAGAAGATCCCAGAAAGCCTGCAGACAGGCGGTTTAGGGTTAGTTTCTAGGGAGTGGACGTGGTGTTAGGTCTGGCACTGGTCCAGCATCTCAGGTGACAGTGATAGTTACTACAGAAAGAAATGTTTACACCAGAGATAAAATGTTTTTTAAAACTTGTAAAGGAATTCTAACCTTTTTAATCTCTCTCTCGGTCTATCTGTCTCTCTCTGGTTCCTGTCCATTTCTGGTGCACACATAGTCATTCTATACACATATGCATATATCCATATTAAATCTGAAATCGATTGTACATCTTCTTAGTAGATTTGTATATTGTAGATTTTTTATAGCTTTGCAAAATCTGTGAAAATGCCTTTATCAGGTGCCTGCAACATCTAAGTTGCTGTCTAAGTAATTTCCATCCTGGGAATTTTTGATTCTCTGTCCCCTGCAAATCTGGACATGTTAACCACCATCGTTTTGTGCTCGTGAGCTCCTATGTGGTCTCTGAGCCTGTGCACTTTACTTAATCCTTCCTCCCATTTACAAATAAGTTTCCTGTGAAGTCTAATGTGAAAATTCCCAACACTGCCCAGTAAATTACTGACTTGACCTTTTGTAGGAATAGTGAAGGTTGGCATTGAAACGGGCTCAGAGATGAGAGGGAAATCCCTCCCTCGCTGTCCCTGCTGTCCCCAAACTCCTGCGCAGTATGCTGCCCATTGACTTGGGCTATTTGGCCTTATGTCTGGAAAAATTCACTTCCTCCTCCTTCATCTTCTACCTGCCTGACTCGTTATAGAACCAGACAGTTTACATATGTGATCCTTCCTATTTAGAAAATTAATGGTGTTTTCTGGCTCCAAATCACAGCTTGTGGTGCTCTGCAGGCGCTGAAAAACTTGGCTAGCTTCAGCAGCAAGGCAGCCATTAGAAAATTAACCCTTGGTGACCAAGGAGCAAAGGTAGGCAAGCGGGGTCCCGGAGATGTGGCAGGCTGCAGCTTTCAGGTGTCCATACATATGTTAGCCGTGTAGGAACAGCACACACCGGGCCCCCTGAGAGCTCCTCGCTAGCATGTTTGTGGTTGGCCACTGCAGAGAGGGCATGGACAGAGCTCTTGGCAGCCAGTGCAACCAATATGCCACGTGTTTTATTAGAGCTCAAGAGAAAGCCCAGAGCCCAGCTTTGGAATCCCAGCCATCACTGTCTTGGCTCCACTGGATGAAAAGATGGGCCATTCATCGCCATCCCTGCACGCCTCCATTTCACACCCCCGTGCTGCACTCTCCCTGCCTGCCTCAGGAAATGGCCGACCTCAGAAAGATGGAGTCATAAAAGCCAGGGTGGGAGAAAACTTTAAAGTGATCAATTCCACATTAGCTTAAGTCTCCTCTGCTTGTTTTCTTTGTGGTTACCCTGGCCCCTGCCTGTACCTGGGAGCCAGAAGGAGCAGAGTTTTGAAGCTGTCTTATGTGTGAGTGAATTTGCTCTGTGCTGTGTGTGTGTGTGTGTGTGTGTGTGTGTGTGTGTTAGGGGAACAAGGGTCAGGAAGAGGCCTGGAAAGCATCAAGACTAACTTTGGAAATTTGATTTTCTGAGGGCAATGTTGTTTGTATCATTGTTCAAGTTTTGTCTTTTCAGAGAAAATATGCAAGCTGAAGGTTCATCTCTGATCTGCAATTTATCCCCTGTAAATCTAAACTAATTTCCCCTGCCCTGTGCCAATTAGCATCTCTGATCCCCCAAATCCATTGCACGGGGGCGTGCTTTTCTGTATTTATCTCTTAAACGGGTGAGATGCAAGGACCCTGGATCCTCAGCAGTCGTGGCTCCCTGAACCCACCACCCAGCGAAAGGAGGAACAGGGCAGCCTGTATAGCTGCAGTGGAGGAATGCAGACCATGCCTCCCTTCTCCAACTCCTGCACACCTATTGTGAGATCCTGAAGTTGATTTTTATTTTTAGGTTCCTGGTACAAGAAAACACAGCTGCTTATTTTACTGCTTCTGAACACTTGCTCCATGGTATTTAGTGAAATCAGGCTATATTCATCTCTAACATTGTGTAACACTAGCTTTAATACAAACAGGGGTAAATAACAGTGGCACATTAATTACTCCTTTCTAGTTTACTCTCACAAAAATGTACTAAAATGAAGACTAATATAATTATAGATGATGCATTTTCAATTAGCCTTTGTTAATGCTATTAATAAGATTAATAATATATACTAAAAATGTCAATATGCTTATCTAAATAATTTTTTAAATCACCCTTTCAAGTCCCAGCATCAAACATTAAGGCACAGCATCTTAATTACGTGTGCTCATCAACAGAGTTAAATGGATAACATCCTTCAAGTGTAGCAGAGACAGTCGGAGGCGAGCTCCAGGACTGCCGTTTGTTCACCTTCCCGGCCCAATTCTGGTTTTCTGTAAATCATTAGCATTTGTGGAGAGACCACAGCCGACTCCGCCAGGGTTCTGCAAAGTTCCCATATGTGAGGGCTTCTCAGGAAACAGATTATTCTCTAACACGCTCACACACACACACACACACACACACACACACGACCCCTTTCTGAACTGAATGATAAAATGTGGCTTTTTTCCCTTTATAATTTTAATAATATACAGCCCAATGGTGACTGGTGTTAATGTATAGAATTAATTGCCCCAGAGAGACATTTCTTCCAAAAAAGCAATAATAGCTGGATTCTCCTTGAGAATGTGAAAACCCTCTGGTATACTAATAAAATGAAAAAGGTTCACAAAATAATATCCTAAATAATTGGGTTCCCTGTACCAAAGGACCCCATGTCGTTTCTCTTAAGTGATCTAAAAAATGGTGATTATTCCTTTGGACTTAATAAAACATAATTGAAAAAATATCAGTAAGGATAACATAGAGCAATTATACCCATGTCCCCTTAATATTTTTAAAGGTGAAATTCTTAACACTTCTTCAATATTAAGGAGAAAAGAAATTTTGCGAGTAAATCATGTTTACTTGGCAGATAACATATTGGTAATTTGCTCAGTCTCTTCTCTCCCTCTCCCTCTGTCTCTGTGTCTCTCTCTGTCTCTGTCTCTGTGATATACCTGACCATTAAAACTTTTCGACAGTTCTAGTTTGTAAACCCACTAGCTCTTTAACTGGGAAACTGCATGTGCCTACTGTGCTGTATTCATAATCAAATTAGTGTCTTTTGAATAGACTGTGTGCGTGTGTGTGTGCGCGTGTGTGTGTGTGTGTGTGTAAGGGGCGTGGGGGCACAAAACAGTTCTCTTGCCTGGATGGATGTTTTCATTCCAGTAGCTTTTCTTTTTACCCCGTTCAGACATAAAGGCTTACCCAGACTGAAAAGCTCACTCTTCTTTATTCTTACTCGTCTTAACCTGTTTATTTACTTGTTTTTGTGCTGTAAAACAAACAAACAGAAAAAAAGCAGTGGCTGGAAGTGAACATGTTTTCCATGAGGAAAGAAGAGGTATGGAGAATGTTGGTGGAAATACAAGGGGGACCGTGTGTAGAGCAGGGAATGCAAAAGCGACAGAATGCTGTAGATAGTTGTCCCAGCTACGAGATAAAAGCTACATTACATGAAATTAATGGAGGCTGTCTGCCACATACATGAATCACTGTTTCAACACTAAGAAACCAGCACAAAAGAATAAAGAAATCTGAGTACTAACTACATCTTCAAAGGTCTCCTATTTACCCAGCTATACTGGGTACTGACACAAGTGGGGGAAAATATAAGAAAAAAGCACTGCTGTGATCGAATGAATGCAACCATATGAGCTATATTGGAGCCGTATGCATCCTATTTAGCTGATATCAAACACAGTTTAATGAAAGTTAAATAGTTTCTGAGGAGTGCATGAGCTGGAACAGATTAGATTCCACTGAGGGGTCTCTCAGCATATTGTTGCTCACATGTATTCCCTGCTCAGGGCTGCTACAATTCCAGCACTCCATTAGCAATACACAAAAGACTTATGCAGATAGCAGGCATAAGCTCCCACCGCCATGTTGGGAAATAAAAGCACACACACACAGACACACGCACACACGGATGAAGGTTTTGTTCAGTGTGTTCATCTCAAAATAGATCTCTGTAACGCAAAGCTGATAAGAGCGTTTGTGGAAAGAAGCAAGTAGCTGCCTACATTTTAAAAGAGGGAAATATGTAAACTGTCTCAAATAGAAGATTATATGCATCAGGCACATAATGAGAGTTTGATCTTTCAGAGGACAATGACATGGCGGGGAGTATGATGCCCTTTTGATCCGCAAGCCACATCTGGCCTGAAGGTATCACAGCCCTGTTACCACCCCACGAAGTTAAGGAGGTGAATCCTTCTGCAGCTTCGCTCACCCGGTATTCCTGTAGCAATGGATCATTTATAAAACGTGCAATTCCTTCCAGAAATACTGGCGAACAGTCTGTCCATCTACTCACATGCCTGTCACAAAAACTGACATGAATCGCAATTAATAATTTCATTACTTGGCAAAGATTTTTTTTTAACTTCACAATTAAGTCACCTGTGTGCTTTTTGCTTTTCTTCTGTCTGAGCACCCTTTGCTCCGTCTTTACTCAGTTGACTCTTCCCGGTGGTGTTACAATTTAAATAAACGTGAGAGATCTTTCACACTGATCTTTCTCCAACAGTGGCCACAGTGCTTAAGCACCATCATTTGCTCCTTTTAGATGAAGAGCAAAGAAACTCCTTTGAACCTCAGCAATATTCCCTTTTGCATTCTTCCATAATTATAGTCAAACTTTGTTGAATGTTCACCCTCTGCCGGCATTTCCCCAGCCCTAGGCTGGATATATAGATGAGTCAGACTTGCTCCCTCCATCCTGAGCTCAGTGTAGCGTGAAGTTTCTTCATCGAGGACAGTTTTGGCACTCCCTCCCCCTTGCGAAATAGTTGACGTCTGGAGATACTTATTTTCGGTTTTCCCACCTGGGAGAATGTTACTGGTATCTACTGGGTACAGGTCAGTGATGTTGTAAACCATCCAACAATCACAGCTCAGCCCCATAACATAGAACTGTACGGGCTAAAGTGTCGGCAGTGCTGCTATGCAGAAAGATGATTGTTCACCAGGAGGGAGCAAGGTGAAACTTCTGATAAACTGTGCAGTCTGGTGTAGCTCTACACTCTAGCCCTATTCCCAACAGGTTCTCAACACTTCAGTTTGCTACTTAGTAGCAGACAGGAGCTGGTTCAGGCCCTCATGGCATTTTGCTTAAACTTTGGGAATAAGCATTTAAATGCATTTTATAGCCAACGTTCCAAGTTTTGGAAAGCCTTTTTAATTTCTTAGCTATCCGAAATTATGGGTAGGGGCTATTTTCTAAATTCAGCCAAAGGAAAAAAAGCAGACAACATGATACATCTGCCCTACATTCCATTTCAGCCACGAGAAGACTTGTTAATACTTTTCAAGATTCTTTAGAAAGGGTTGAGTATTCTCAGTCATCACCTCTATGCCTTTTTATTATTATTGTAAGGGTAAAATGATCCCATATTACAGAGCTGCATGTCTGTTGAGGACAAACTGTTAGATGAACTAGGGTAAGGGCTCTATTTCTTCATCTTGGTGCTCACGAAGAGCTAGATTAGGTGTTGAGGTTGTCGCCAGCTGCTTGTTCTGGTCATGAAAGGTTTCCTCACGTTATTTCTGGTGTTCCTCGATGCCACATTGCATCATCGTACTCCACATGACATCTTGTCAGAGGTGGCACACACTCTGCAAGCTGCTTCCCTCACCTGGCTGCAAGCTGTGGTCCCATCCTGGTAGGCACTATCAAGTGGCCCAGAGTACCTGCAAAATATTGACAGGCACATTCTTCAGTTACTCTTAGATTTGCACCCTCCCATAATTGGGAACAGAACATCCCTGTGACTAGATGCTGAAACATAATTTATAATGAACTGATAGCGAAGTTTATCTACTATGACTAATAATCATAATATAGTAATGGTAATGTCAGTCATAATAAGAAGGCACTAATTAGAGTGGAAAACAATATCTCTCCTTAAGAAACCTTACCTAGCTGAGAAAAGAATACTTGGAGGTGGCACCACGTATACTAATTTATTTAGCACAGTGAACCCAAGTAACAGCATTTACATGAAATGATTGATTGACCTAGGAAATAATTCACATGGAAACTAATTGATTGAGGATAAACTTCAGAGCACCTTTACCTGTGACACGAGACGCCTGACAGTGACACTGAGAAGCTGCTGCACTAAGTAGCCCAAAGCAATTATTTCCTAGGCAAAGACTTCTTGTGTGTTCCTAAACGCGAGTGTGCACTGGCCTGGCTGTCAGAGGAGGAGAGAAGGCTGGAAGGCAGAGGCATGGCAAAGGCATAGTTTTGATGCAGAGCATCATCCATGAACTGAGACTTCATTGCTGTGGTCTGGCAAGGTTTGGCGAATAGTTTGGAGCCAGATCTATCAGTGCGCTGTTAAGATTTCAGGATTTCAAGATTCTTGCAACAGTTTCTTTTTAACCTGCAGGTGGCATTAGTAGTAAAAATGTATTTCCTATCATTTTTGAAAAAAAGCGTTCAGCAACGAAGTGAGGGAAACAGTAAAGGGCTTCACAGCATGACTCAATTAGAGGAGCAAGCCCGATCCATTGCAGATGGCTTTTTGCTATGTTTAATAATCCAGGGAACTCAATGATCCAAATCCAGAAATAGTAAACTACAGTCCTTAGAGGAATTGAAAAATCTGGGGAAGTTTTTTCCTTCTCTGGAGTTTGGAATACAAGCATACGTCTATATGTACACACACACACATGTCTTTGTGATTCCGTTTCCATGTGGGAGGCCAAGAATCTCAGCACTGGGAGCAAACTTGGTTCTTTACTTACAGAGCGAGAATTGAAACTCAACAAAGTGTGATTGAAACTCTAAGCAACCAGCCCCCTAAGATTCTCTGTCACTGTTTCTGGGCCCTGTGTCTAGCCCAGAGAGGCTGTGTGATGCTAGCGTATCTTTTCCACAGACACGGGGCTTACTTTTTACTTCTTGGAGCACCATCAACTTAGTAACTATATTGGCCAAGCCAATCCTTGCGCTTGTCGTGGTCAGGTACCTGGACCAGAGCCAAGTTGCTAAAGTCTTCTCTCCACTCTCCAGAGATCTGCTGATGCAGTGAGTTATATTTAAGATTGGGGAAATTAAGAGAATTTCCTTTAGAAACACCAAAACATCAGAGAAATTACAAACATAGGAAAACCCAGAGAACATACATAAAATTTGTTGGAATTGGCATCTGTGATCTTATTCTGCATTAACTAGAGCAGCGTCTAGTCACTGAGACAGAATTCTATACACCCACAAATTAAGGGAGGAAAAGTTTATTTTGGCTTCCAGTCTGTTGATATTTCAGTTCATAATCTCAGCTGATTCCAAGGCAGGGTGGCAGAGGAGAAATTGCTCATGACCTGGTGGCAGGAAGGAGACAGAGAGAGACACACAGAGAGAAACAGAGACAGAGACAGAGATAGATAGATAGAGATACAGAGAGAAACAGACAGAGAGAGAGAGAGAGAGAGAGGGAGAGAGAGAGAGAGAGAAACAGACAGAGAGACAGAGAGATTAAAGGAGAAGGGAGGAAGATGTATACCTCCACGCCAGTGTTATTAGTCCAGCGCACCGATCCACTGGTAGGGTCACACTGTAATGGTGCATCTCCTCCCCACATGCCCTCTTTCTGGGTGCAGGAGGCTGGGGGGAGACTTTCTAGATGTGAACAATGGCAAGGGGAAAGCAGGAAGCAGAGTGGTCTGGCTTTCAGCATGCAAGGAGCCCCTCCGAAAGCTTTGGGAAGAGGCCGCAAAGCAAGGGTAAGTACTGATCAGAGGCCTTGTAAATGCAAAACTCAGATGAACAAGGATCTTTCAAGGACAGGCCCACTAACCACAGTGAAGTCAGAGGTTATTCTGCAGTGAACATTTTCTTCTCTGAGGATTCTCACATGTAAATACCTTATTGCCCCTGGCTCTGCTCCTTTTCAATGGACATTGGAGGGTTTCATTGCTCTCTGATAGCCCTAACCAAATGCCAGAAGTGGCTCTCTAGCCTCGAATCTATTCTAAGTTCTTTTAAGACAAATTTATGTAAAGGCCAATGTTTTGTTAAATAGGCAGTGATATAGTTTGAAGGTGTTTATTAATGAGCAGTTAAATCACAAAACTTGCATTGAGCCTGAGAATTCTAACCTACACATGCCTTTCACTAACCTTTGCCTGGCACCACTCTTGCTCTAGCTCTGGCTTCCAGACTGAGGTCCAGGAGGCACAGCTCCTTGTATGGCCAGCACTGATGGGCACACCCACCAGGAAGTCCATTTCTATGCAGAGGAGGAGGAGGAGGGTACCCCTGCCTACATCTCTCTCTGCAACCCAGACATGGCTGCCTTCTGCTAGGCCTTCTATGCCTTTGAACTCTGCAGTTCCTTGAAGAGTGAACCTAAAGCTTGGGGGTGGGGGTAGTTGCCCCATTTTATGAGGAACTCACGAAGAAGTCTATCCTCTGTGCTGTGTTATTCACCACTAGGGGATTAGAGGCACTTCAAGCAATACTGTCTCTGCCAACGATATCAGAGGTATTTAGCTGTATCTTTCTCTGTGAATAATCTGTGTCTTCTAAGCTCTCCACAGAACTTAAAGACAAGTGTCATGAGGGTGGGTTGGGCTACAGAGTCGCCATACTCAAAGTGCAGAGCCTGACTTGGGATTCCCACCTTAAGTATCCTCTGTGTCAAAGCCAGGTACTCCCCATGTAAGTTCACACTCTCTGCTGAGCTCAGATTTCACTGCACTAAGTGTAACCTTATCCTGGTGCTCCAGTTTCCAATGGGAGCATGGATACCTTGATTTCTTCTATCTGGTCTCTGTAATTCCAGATCTTGGAAAATTTTGAAAGAAATCTGCTAGTCTGCTTATTCAAATTAAAATATTAACTGAGCCAAAATAACATGTGGTCTGACTTTCCTTTATTAAAAAATCATTTAAAAAAATTTTTTTTGTTAATAACTTGAAAAGCAGTTATTTGAGAAAACATAACTGGTGCTATAGACTAAATTATGTACTCTAATTTGATTGCATTTGGAGATGAAGCCTTTGAGGGTTACGCTGGCAATCTAACCATAGACACCCCAGCCTCCAGAATGATGAGAAATAAATTTCTGCTGCTTAAATCACCCAATACGTAGTATTTTGTTATAGCAGGTATCAAAATGAATACACATAGTTATAAAATGTTTCACGATTGGTTTTACATTTGACAGATACCCTTAAAAATCACATGAAACCAAGATGAATTTGGAAACCTGGACACGTGATTGTCTCAATTTAAGGGCATGCAGACAGTAATGATTTTTGGAAGCTGGAAAACACTACACTTAGATGTCGGTTCTTGGAGTTCTCTCATTAATCAGTTCTTCCTGTAGGAATTTTAACTCCTGCCTGTCACAGAAAACATGAAATCTATATAGCAGTTTATCAATTTATAGAACCAATATATATATATATATATATATATATATATATAATCATTTTAAGTTTAGGAACCTTTTTTGTTTATTTTGATAACGTCATAAAATACACAGAACACCATTTCGGGTTTATGAACACCGTGAGCCACACACGTTGTGTAGTCAGTCTCCCTCCGTAGGTTACCCTCGTTATCCTCTTCCTTGGGAAGAGTGAGATGCTACTGAATAGGCCATAGCAGCTCTGAATTCAAAGGTAAGACTGCTCTGTGTGCTCCGGCCCGTTTGTGTTCCAGCAGCTTTGGCAATGCATTATTCAGTGCTCGTTAAATTCTCTTCCAAATTCCTTTATGGATCTTGATAGTTAAATCAAGACTTGGTTTTATAGTGATTCAAATACATGCCTCCCATCTCTAACCATTTGGTGGTGTGGAAACTACCCATCTTAGTGAATTCACTAATGTAAGTTTGATCTTTTTTCCCCTTGGCTTACTTCTATTTCTCCATTTTTCAAAATACTCCAAAGCACATACTCCACAATTCCTCTAAGATGATAACGAAGTACAAACATACCCACACCTTCCACTACATGTCAGTTAGTCAAATTACACATTTCTAAGTTCTAGTCTGAATGTTTCTAAGAACAATTATGAGGAAATTTTATGATTATGAAAGAATGGGGTTTTGGAGCAGAGAGCCAAGTTTGGATATGAAAGAATGAGTGTAGGATGTGGAAGATAGAAAATTTAAATACTAAGAACTGGGTTTATCACTTTCTGTGTCAACTTTCTCATCTTGGAAATAGGAGTCATCTTAGCATCTGCTCTGTGTATTTTATGTTTATCAAAATAAATAAAAAGATTCCTAAACCTAAAACGATGTTCACACAAAAGGCTGGCTAATGCCTGCCTTACTGGTACTTAACACTGCTGGGTTACCCACCGGTGCTCAGTGGTGCCCAGGGGCCCCACACAGCACGGGCCTGCTGTAGCATCTGCACCGTGAAGGTAAACTTGTATCCCGAAGGGGCACAAGTCCGTGGGTTTGGACTCTTACGGACAGCAGTGCGTTAGGATTTGTATGGTTCTTTATGAAAGTTCTCCTTCATTCATTTATTGGACAGCAAATCAAAATATATGAGAAGCAATGATTGTTTCAGAGAAGGCAAGCTGTGCAGAGAGCATTATGCGTAGAGAAGCACTCTGATAGATGTGAGCATTAATGCAGAGCATGCAGGAAATGCCTCCTTGCTCTGCCTCTGGAAGGTAGCTAGGGAGAGTTTTTTTAAGTGTGATAGACTCTTAGAAAGGGGGTTACTGACCCATTACATCTCAGGCATTGTTACGGAGGTCTGCAGACCCATTTGCTTTGACTTAAGTGTACGTATGTCTAACTTTTTGCCCTTTTGAAACACATTCATTCTAACCATATTGTAACAGACCTGCATTGTGAGAAAATTCCCTTGAATTCTTAATTCTTGTTAACAGCTCTGGCAATTAACCAATTACTCCTACCACCGAGAGGCTCAGGGAGGAAGGGACTGATGATTTATAGTAGCACAGTGTCTGCACTTGTTGCTTTGAACTCAACTGCTGGAGTAAACTCCCTTTAGAGGATGGATGGGCAGGTGACTGGCCAAGAGGCTGAAACCAACCAAAAGACTGCAACTGTGTCTCCTCCCGAGACTCTTTCACGTTGTCTGCTGCCATCTCATCTTCCTGTTCCCAGAGCTCCCAGGAAAACCTGTTGTGCCTGTGTAGGTTGGTCAGCTAATCCAGTGTTGATGGTTTCCAGAATGGTGAAATCAGAGCGGGTTTACAGAGTCTTAAAGATTGTTTTCAAGGCCCTTGTGAATGACCATCCAAGGCATCTCATTCCACTGCTGCATGACATTGTTTTTTTAGAAAGTCTCCCTTAAAATGAAATTAAATCTTCTCTTTTGCAATGTTTGCCCACTGACCCTAGTTTGTAGGGTGAAGCAGTCCAGAATGGCTGCTCTCACTTCTTGCTTTCATGGCTTCAAATTCAAGGACAGCTTTCAAGCCTCCAGTCTTCTTCATGACAGTTTCTCTAATGTTTGTGGGGCAAGGTTTCCCACTTCCTTCCTGCACCTCCTAAGCACATCTTTATTTCTCGAGCCTCTTAAATCGACACACTAGCAGTTCTCATGTATTCCTTGTGAGGCCCATTCCTGCCATTTTACATCCTCATATTAACTCTGGTCCTAATAAAACAAAGGTTCTGGAGGACTCAATTAAAGACAATAAAATGACCAGGAACACTCTGATGACATTTGCTAGTCCTTCCCTGAAATAACTTTGGATTTATCTTTTTCTGTTGCAAGAACTATTTCTAGGGCTATGTGGCATGGCTTGAACTTTTGATGTGCTCTTTAGGAGAATCTAAATTTACTGAGTTAATAAAATTATAGACACTGGTAGAGGTAATAATAGAGCAAGGAGAGGTGAGCAATGGTATCAGCTAGAGGGAGGGAAGGAAGGTCACTGCAGATAGAAAAAGGCAAACAGTTTGGGCAGAGAAGAAAGCTCTTTGGTGATGGACATGGGATCACCCCAAAGGTCAGGTGTGCAAGTACGCAAGTGTGTACATCATGTGAATTAAGGAATACTGGCACATTTCTAGCCCCCCAAACATTACTTACACTCTTCCTACCATCAGCAATCCCTCTGTGCCTAACTCTCTTTGCTTAAGGCCACTGTAAAAATGTAAATGTTCTCTCAAAGAGTAAAATATTAAGCCGTTACCAACCAGTGCCATCTCAGCTATAGTTGACCGCATTAGAACTAGCTGGGCACTGAGAGACCCCTGAGGGAGCAGGTTACAAAACTAACATGTTTTTAATTGATAGGGGATAGCAGATGAGAAAAAAGGGTGAAATTTCAGGAACTTGTGGTGAAGCGGGTGAAGAGGAGAGACAGTGAGGGGGATTTGGCCAGCAGTGGGCAGCTTGAGTCAAGAGGATCACTTCTGTGGAGTCTGTGGAACCCGCGGTGGACACTGGAAGTGAGAAGTGTAAAAGGAGATGCTAAAAATCACAAAAGGAGAATATGACTGTGCATATTAGATTGGAATACTATGGAAGGATGCTCTGCGCAAGTATCTGCGGTGCTCAAGTTAAGGACCTATGGCTTGTGGGTAGGTAAGATGCCCTAGTGCTTTTATTTTGAGTTTAAATTTCCCAATCCTGAATGCTCTTACTTAAATAATTCCCTTTCACTGAGAAGGAAAATTCATTTGATTCTTTGCTTTTTTTCAGTTCATTTTTTCTTTTCCCTGTTTCTCATTTTATTCCTGGCCAAGTCTCCAAATGATGTATTAGCAACTGGAGGGGAGGGTGGATGAGGGTCAGAAAATAGAACAGATTTGGGAGAGAAGATGAAAAATACACGTCCTGCGCTCTTTAAGTTAGATCGTGGGGGGCAGGGTAAGGGGGATTAAATCTCAAGGCCTTTGCACTGAGCTACATCCCCAGTCTTTAGTTATTTAAGTATTTTTAAAAAATATTTGGGTCAGGGCCTTGCCAAGTCACTGAACTATTTAGGCTGAGCAAGAACTTGCCATCCTCCTGCCTCAGTCTCCCAAAGTTCTGGGATTATGCCACCATGCCTGGCTTTTGTATTATTTACAAATTGTTATTTTTATTAGTACATGTTTGAAGAATGTATTCATTGTGAGGAGTTGGTACATGTACACAATCCATCTTAATTCTTTGCAATTTCCCTTTCCCCTCTCTTTTTCCCTTCCCTCCATCTTGACCCCATTCTCATTTGCAAATGATATCTCTCTGTTTCTATCTTTTATTTTGCTCTTTATTTATGTTAAAAAGAGAAATTTGCAATCACAATTAGAAGGCATCTTTTACTTCGAATAATAGAGAATCAACTTAAGAGTAATATACAGACAACAAGAGCGGGTCAATTATAAACATCCTAATAATAAAGAGTGGAAGCAGAGGCTAAAGGGTGCGAGGACCCTGAGACTTCAGTATTCATCTCTCCCTCTTTGATTTCTCTTCTCCCTAGTTCAAATGCCAACCTTCATCTACCATTGGGTTTATTCCTTCTTACACAGAGGAGCTGTCTTTAGGTGAAAAGCTAAAATCTTCTGATTATATATAAATTTGTTCCATGTTTTTAGTTGAGTTTAGATAACATACAAAAGGCTCAGGTTTGATACAAGTCATGTGTTTATTTCTTGAATGATCAGCAGCTACAGTGAAGTTTGCTGCAATTGTCTTTTCTGGATTCTATATTACCCTTATAAGCTCATTTACCTTTACTACTGTCTTCCTTAAGTGTCTTACCTTCAAATAGTCACACATAGTTAAGGGTTCAACATAAGAGTTTTTGCGCAGTTACATACTAGTCTACAATATAGGCTAATGCAGGTTTCAGCAAGGAGACCGGTCCAGCTGATGACCAGCGTCTGAGGTTAAGGTGGCTGTGGTTGTTAATGTCTTTCTCCTCCTTTTCCTCCTCTTCCTCTTCCTCTTCCTCCTCCTTCATCTTTGCCCCTAAATCTTAGAAGACGGATATAATTTAGGAGAGTGAACCCACAAAAACATGGCATATTTACAATATTAGGGTTGAGGGGGAAAAGATTTTGTGGTTGTATTTAATAAGGCTACTGAAGGATAGACATAGCAAACAGGCAAAGATATTTTCCTAGTATGGTCTGGGAATTCTACCTAATAGATTTCTATCCTATTCTGAGATTCTCTGCAAGGAGAGGAGCCTCATCTTTGGAGAGACAAGTGCTTTTAAATCAAGTTAAATACTAACTGATCCAGTGTGCTATAGCAGTTGGTCATTTTATTTTGTTGGTGTCATTACCCCAAAGTTAAATTTAAAAGAAAATGTCTGGGAAATATAATTTTATCAGCAAGTGCGAATGCTAACAAACCCTATTACTATTTTCCGTTAGAGGAAATAGGTACATATTCAAAATACTGTAGCCATGGGTAAGCCTTTAAATTATCATTGATATTAAAAGGCAGTTTATATTAGAGCTCTTGTGTGAACTACAGTGGAAATTCCTTCTCTTTAATGAAAAAAAAAACTAGTCTGGGAAGCCTCATTATTTAATAGGAAGAAATGATGTTTAAGAAAACAGAAATGAAGGCATATTTTTAGGAAAGCAACTATATTTGGGGAATAATTATTACTATGACCTATGAATGAAAGCCACTTCAGCTCATGTGGAATGTAGGTTATTTAGAACCCTCCGATGTATGCGGACTATTTGGGGTGGACAAGGAAGTGGATAGACAGCAAATTAAAAGAATGACATCAATATATAGGAAGCATAACTTAGAATTTTTTCATGATATAGTTTGAAAGTAGATAAATTTGAGCTTCCTTTTTTATAACTTGTTTTTGCAAGAAGAGACTTTCTCATATACAAATACAAATCCATGTATCATGCCCCCTGCAAGTATAAGCAAGGATGTGCACATATGTCCCAAATTAATTCTGAAGCAATTTCAGACCCAGATTTGTGTTAATGCTTTTAGCAAGTAATTAGATGCCCATTCATTTATTAGAAGCATTTTTAAAAACTTCTTGCAAAACCTTACCCCTCCACAAAGTGGCATATCTAAGAAGACAGGAGGGATATAAATATGTTGGGTAGGATGGGAAAACAACTCAGAAAAAGAAAGTTACACCTTCCAAACTCACAAGGGCAAATACCATATTGTCTCCCTAGTATGAGAGTTGATAAGAGTATATAAGACTTTATGGTAAGCATGAGTCCCCATCTCATAGCTTTGAAGCCTTTCAATGTTTTCAATCATCAGTTGGAATGGTTTTATTCTGTTTTGTTTGACTATATCATGCATGATGATATGAACAGCTGTTTTGAAGAAAACAAAACATTATGACAGCTATTGCTGATTTAATATCATCCTT
>PVJX010003760.1:0-14827 GCA_004027295.1 Dolichotis patagonum
ATTTGGTGCTACCTATATGATGGAAAGAAATATAATAAAATGTAGTTTTTGTAATCCAAGTGCTTGCAAGTTTTTATAATGAAATATGGAATACTGTATAAACATTTTGAATAACCTTACAACCATAAAGAAAAACTCTCAGGAATCTCAAAAGATGGAGTGCTAATCTTTAGCTGAAGAGCTTCAGAAGAAAATACTTAGAAGTCATTTGTGACTTTATTTTGCAATTTCTTTCTCTCTTACCTTCATTGTCAATGCAGACTTTGATCTTCATTAATTCTATTCTCTCAGATGAATCCCATTTGTGTACTAGAATGCATGTACACTGTTTCACTAAATGATTAGTGACTTTACAATTCAAAATTGACATATGTTACCTGCTGATCTGGTACAAACATTTGCATCCTATAATGTATTGTAAATTCTACATCAAAAAAGTCGAGAGCTGTCCACCTGCTTTGGGCCTTAGGGAACTTTATGTGTTCTGAGAAAATCAGGATTCATCAGACCTTCTCAGCTAACACTTTTTTTCACCTTGCCGAACACTGAAGGGTAGCATTGCCTTCAAGACTGAGTTTTTGTGACTTCTTTACCCAGATTCAGACCCAAAATAGAAATTAGCTGTATTTATGCTGTTGAAGAGACGGTGATAAGGCTTCTATTTGTGGTGATGATAGGGTGCTTTAGTTTACTGAAGTTTATCTCATCATCCTCTTAAAATTCTACAATTTGAATACAATAGTTTTTTTTTTTTTAATTTAAAGCACAATGAAAATAAGAATATTTCTGGCAAATACATAAGTTTCACAGTACTGAGTTTAGGATCATTTTTCTTTCAGTTTTTGGAATAATTCTTTCTGCTGAGTCACACCATGACTAATTTCATTCAAAGCCGTTCTAAAATAATTATCTCCTGTTACACTCATCTGATTGAAAACTTTGTTGTTATTGCGTGTATGGCTCATATTTACTAAGCTACTTGAAAACTAGTTTTCATCACATTTCTCAAACTTTAGAATAATTAACTTGTGAATAATTACTGATAACAAATGTATATTTTACCTTTCACTAAATGTTATTGTTATAAAACTTTGTATAGGATGAAATGAGCTTAATACAGACCAACTCAGTTGAATTTTTAGCTCAAAATCTTTAAACAGAAGAAATCAATTCAAGGATTTTTAGAACAAAATGTATTGGTTTTTAGAAAATGTTATTACTCATCCCCTAGTATACAAAAATGTATGTTTTGTCTCTTATGATATAGCTCATCTCAAATGATAATTTCTATTTGTGAAAATCCTACCTATGCCTCAGGATTTGCTCACAAATCAAATGTTTCTTAAAAAATTTATTGATAAATTTCTATTAGTAATTTTATGCTAAATCATAACCCCCCAATCCACATTTTATGCTAGTATGGGTCAGTTCTGAGTCAGCTCCATGAAAACCTCTATTGGAGATGGTGATATTCTTTCAGAAAAACTGCAAGAAAAACACAACAAATTCAAACTAGAGTTTTAGAGTTTATCTTAGGAGAGTTCAAGAGTAATTGGTCAAAACAAGCCATGTGACTCACTCTGAGTGTAGCCAGTGGCTGAGGATCATGGGTCTTAAAGGCAACAACGATATTCACAGAATTAAGAAGAATAGTGCACATCCAGGGAGAAACAGCAAATTTTTACACACAAATATCTATATACTGACAACTGTAATAAAGAAGAAAAGAATTCAATATTTTTGAAAAATTTTTCTGTATTTCCACTAGCTCTCTTATTGTTCTATGAAACAATATGTAAATTTTTGGATTTGACTATTTATCTTCTTTTCCCATATCTAGTTTTCAAAGATATAACCACTTGGCAGGATTTTAATCAAAATTTTTAATTCACTTTAGGGTTTCTTGATATAGATGACAACTTATATCTAAACCATCCATTGTTCGAGCTAATAATATTAATTTTTAACCCACATAGTTTTGTAAGTGTGTGGCCTTATAGTTTTCTCTAATAAGACAGTGTAATGGAAAAGCCTGGATCCTTGATATGCTTTATTTTATTATTTAGAAGAAACTTTTTTCTGATTTTTATGGTTGCAGTACTACTTCTGCCAGAATCACTGGAGTCTCCAAAGGCCTTTATTACTCAGAAAATGATACGAAAAAATGGATCCTTTGTTAAATTGGGTTGACTTTTGCTTTTGTGTTCACCTGTCCCAGCATTTGCTTGGTGAAAATAGAAATCCGTACCAGCCTCATTTCTTTCCATCATTTACTGAATGTGTTCATGGATGATGCTTAGGCTGAGAAAAGCGATATTGACCTACAGTTACTATTATAGCATTTTAATAAAAAGATGCATACTGTACAAAGAGAGGTATTTAATTCTATTTCTTCTGTGGAAAGAATAATATTTGCATAGGAAAAAATTTTTAAAAGCATCCAGGGACCTGATGATGCAGAAACAGAATTTCATGAGGTTCATGATCATTAGGTAAAGTGCTTTATAAAACCAGCTAAAGAGAGGTCTGCAAACCATCTGTTTGTTCAGGGAATTAGAAATTGAAAATACAAAGAAAGATGCCTATTGTCTAACTATTTAGTGAGGTACCATGTGAATACTTAATTTCGAGAAGTATGACTGAGTTTACTTGAAAAAATGCAGGTGATATTTTACAGCCACTGAATCACCTTCACATTGCAAGGTTAATTATTCTTAAAATTTGAAAGCTGAGAAAGACATAAGAATTATAGTTTCAGGGGAAATAATGTTTATTTCAAAGAAGAGATTAAAGATATTACCTAATAATTTACCATTTGTATTAATACTTTCTATTAAAGAGGGATAAAATGACCATAATGATCTTAAAAGGACAAGCCATGGAAACAAAATAATCATTTACATTTCACATGTATGATCAACAAACTCTAATTACTGGATTAAATTTTCTGGTACAATGCAATAAAAATCTTGGTCATATTATTAAGCACATAAAAACAGATGTGTGTTTGCTTTCAGAAAATAAACTTGACATTTTGAAGTCAGAGTGAAAGGCGAAAATGGGGACTAGATGGATGAGAGATAAAGCATGTAGAAAATCAATCAAGAGGAAAGTTCCTTGACATCTGTCAGAAAAGAAATTTCAAAGAAGTGAAAGGCTAAAGCAAGGTAGTAAAGGACATAAGCTCAGTTTAACAACTTTAAATTTGAAAATAAGTGATAAATTGTTAGAAATACTGCAGTAAAGTACTGTAGTGGACTTTCTATTCTGGAGTTGTGCTTCCTTATTTTATAAGAATATGACTGTCCTTTGGGAAATTTGAACTTCTCGAATGACAGTGCACATTGTTTGGGGCATCAATTTAACTCAGTTTCTACTACTGGCCTACACAATCAAAGGAGTCCCTTCTCTAAGCAGAGTATAGGATCTGAGATAGGTAGGAAGTCAGTTTAATAAGGCTACCCTACTTAAATTTTCTGGAATGATCCAAAAATTGAATTCACTTCTTAGAAATGTTAGCTGGAGCTCTGGATATGCTAGTGTTCATCATTGTTACTATATTGCAGAAGATTGTTGAAAATGACTATTATTTAGTCTTGAATTTAGATGCATACAAAGTGTAGGAGATCAGTTTTCTCTCATATAAAAAATATTTCTATACTACTATATGGAAGTAATCTAGTCCTGTTATATAGACATGAAAAAGCACATATGCTGGTGTAGAAAAAGGGCTTTTCCCATCTGAAATATCTCCACCTTCATACCAGAGAAGATTTCACACAATTTCATTTCAATTTGATCAGTGGCCAGAACCTTGAGTTAGAACCATGTATCTAGTTACACAGAGTACTAGGAAATTCTTTCTTTTGTTCCAAGCTGAAGTGCATCCAGTAAAAGATAGTTTCAATTACCAAAGGGAAAAAATTAATCTTGGAGAAGGCAAGCAGTCCTTCTACAATTCCATCTCTAGGGTACCATGCTTATGTAATCTCTCTTTTTAACTGTTTATCCAAAGGTTCTTCAGCCCTGTGATCTTTACACACTTGTGTTACTCTCTCAGGAAACTTCCCACCCTGTTTTTGTTTGCCCCACATGAGGCCCCACACATCACTAGGAAGAGAATGCAGCAATTGACTTTCAGTGCTTTTTGTTACCAGTCCAGTTCAGGATGAAAGAAACGGAGGCAGCACTGATTTACAATCACTGATGTTGAGCTTCGGCGCTCCCTTACATAGTGACTAAAAGGTAAAGTGAATAGGCATTGCTTTTATTCTCTAAATCAAGGGTCAACCTAAAGGAAGATGGTTGGTTCTCCTTAAAGGAAGTTTATAAAAGGTTTTCAAAACCACTTTCCTTTATGCATGTAAACACTCTCTTCTGTTTTTTGATCTTGATTTTTCATTTGTAAGGATGCATTAGCTCTTCACTTAAAATTTTTCCACCCTTTTATAGATAACAGTTTTCCTTCAAAGGAGATGCTGGTAGACTTGCCCCCAAAACATATCGTGTCTTAAATCAAAAGATTTCTCATTTACCTCTCGAAATCATTTGTTTCATTAATTTCATTCATAAATGACATATACCTGGAGATCAACAGTGAGTTCCATTCTGCGTGGAGTCCTGGGGACATTCGCATCCACCAGGTTGTGTTGTGCTACCATCTGTAACTAGTCCTGTGACACAAGAGAAGATGTATAAATCCAGAAATCCACCAGAAGAAAGATGCATTTTAGAAGCTGTAATTGTCCTATACAGCAGAAGTTCTACACAAGCGAACAATAATACATGCACTGTGATTCCCATGAAGAATAACATTTGAGCCATGTGCTGAAGTGGAAATAAAGAATTAGCTAGATAAGGAATATAATAGATTGCCACAGGTGAGGAAATGCAAGTGTACAAATGCATGTCTGTAATGGAGACAGAGTGGGAAGTCCATTCATTCCACAAGCACTTACTGTACACCTACCTCTAAGTACATGAGATAGGGAGGAAGATACTGGTCCTCAATAGTCTTTAAATGGAGAAAAAAGTGCTCTTATATGAGTACAATGTAGCCAGATTCACCACTATTAAAAGTGGCTCAATGTTTTAATGGTCAGACATAAAGAATCCTCATTTAATTTTTTTTTAGAAGACCAATGGAATATGCTTACAGAGAGTTCTCTCCTGAGTTGTCGGGCAGAGATCTTCTAATACATAATCACCGTCTCTGCCTTGTTATTTTCTGTCAGGATCACTGGATTTTATTACATGTCTGTAATAGGCATATCTTTGTGTTCTCAGCTGAAGAGAAACAAGAGCCCTTAAAACCAGGAATTTCAAAATTAGAAATGATAGTTTAGGAGCATGTCTAGTAGAATACTTTATTTTCTCTTTATATAGAGAAAATAAAGAATCTTTATTTTCTCTATTTTTAACTTTTTCTTAGAACCTAGAGTCATAAAATTGTGAGTCCAATATAGAGAATAAAGGAAATACTGTGACAAATTCTGAGTGAAATTGTAGTCTTAATCACTGTTCATACTCCATGAGAAAGTGGGTAGTTTTCATTCTTTGGCAGTGCAGTTCTTTGGAATACAGAAAATCATATCATCTTTATCTGTGCTACCATGTGGTCAAGAACAGAATTCATCTGAATCCTTATCATATGACCAGCAATACAGCTGCTAGCAAACCCTATTAAGGATATATATTTTGTGATTAGGGAATAAGAGAATACATACACATAGATGCACACACACAACTAATAACTAATAAGAAAACAGTGGATATAGTCGTTACTTATTGCAAACATTCTGGTGTGATTTGCTGCTCTAAAGCTATGATACATACCTGTAATTAAAAGAATAGTCCTAGCACCCCAACTGTGATAATATTATTCAATTATCATTATGATTTCCTTATTATTTCAAGTTTCAAAAACAACAAAATACTAAATGTACTCACAGTATATATATTTAAAACATTGATTCCTGTTATCTATATAAAACATATTACTGAAATGGACATATCTATCTAGACACTTCAAATTTTCATGAAAGTTGAAAATTTCCTTTTTAAACTAGCTAGCAAAAAAAAATCTCTTTGCCTCCTCCTTTCACTTTCATGTTTAACTAAAACCTAAATTTACACAACCTTGTGATAAATGCTGTTTTAAACTTACTTTAACAGATTAAGAATTTTTCTTAAAACTTTTGAAGCAATGTAAGAAAGAAACAAAGATGAAAGAGAAAAAGATAAAAGTTAGGGATAATAAGAGGGAAGGAAGAAGGAAGAGAAAGTAGGAATAATGAGGAAATGGAGAGAAAATGAAAGAAAAGAAGAAAAAGGCAGGAAGGCTATATTCTTATTGTAACTGGTTAAATCATTGTAGAGGGAACATCTTAATCAGATTATTAACCTAATTAATATATTTCTGGTGTGTTAGAATCTCTGTTTTCACTTTGTTCTGATAAATAAGGAGGTTTTGGGTAAAAGATGATTATACTGAAAAACAGAACAACCAACCAGAAAGGATTTCTTGCTGATTTTCAGTCATTTTTTCCACTTAAGAGAAGAAGCATAGCACAGCTTATCATCAGACAGCTGAAGTGCACAATTTTCCCAAAAGTCCGGAGTGTGAGCTACAGGGGTTGACCACGGGATGGTGTTATATAGTCGTGTTTCGTGTTTTATGTCTCTTGTTCACTGTTGAGTTAATTTCCTTTCAGGTCTCCGTTAAGCCTGAAAGGAAAAATGTGTTTAAAGGATGAAACTGTTTTAATGCATTATAGTTTAATATTAAAATGATCATCTGCTCTTATAAAATATAATCATATCTTGGAAATTTTAAATAGAAGAAACATGGAAAATTTGCTTTAGATTTGTACAGATGCACTTGAGCAAAGCTGGTTCAAAAATGTGCTTGGAAAACATTTAATTTTCTTCACCCCATGACATATTCCAATGTCACATCAAATTATATGCCTTGTTTTTAAAATCAATAATGGTAGTTTACATAAAATGTGTGAAAAATATGAGGGCAGAGACAGAAATACTTTCATAATTATTTCTCCATCAGGTTCTACATTGCTCACTTAAAATTTCAATAAGGTATTTTCCATGAGATTTAGCTTTACTTTATTTACACCAAAATTATTTCCAAAAGTGGCTTTTAGAAATTTCATTGTTATCTTCACAAAAATTAAGATACATATTAGAGCATTTTAGTAAAAAAAATGTTTTTATTTAAAGTTTTGTGCAGGTTCAGATGACTTTCTTCATTTTTCCTGCATGAAACAAAACAAAATGAAACTTAGTAAGTTTATTCAAAATAGAAAATATTTGATTTCATTTTCATTTAAATTAGAGTAGAATTTAGAAGCCATTGAAATGTTTATAGGCAGAGCAGTGGCAAATACATGCAATGCCAGCATTCGGGAGGATAAGAGAGGCAGAAGATAGAGGCCATCCTGGGTTACATAGCGGGTTCAAGGCCAGCCTAGGCTACATAGCAAGATTCTGTCTTGAGCTCTCATCTCCTAAACAAGGATATGAAATCTTATACAACAAGGGACTTCTATTACTGTGGGTTTGCTAAAGGAGCAGAATCATTGAAGATAAAATATAATTATACAAGGAACCTACTAGATAGGCTTACAGGGTCAGATAGGGGAGAGTTCCAGTGGCTGTTTTCACACTGGCCAGCCAGACAATCCAGTAGCAGTAGGTTACAGGGCCAGAAATTCATTTCAGAGTCACTAATGTGACTGCAGTGAGAGGCACAAGAGTCCTCACTAGGAGCTTGAAGAAACTGGAGACCAATGTGCCAAGGCAATGGTGAAAACGGGAGCTCCCCAGAGAAAAGAGAAAGACTGTTTCTCTTTTCCCTTTTTATTCTGTACAAGCTCCAAGCCAGTTGGTTAGTGCCACATACATGGGGAGGGGTCACCTTCCTCTGTGTTCTGTTTGTTAATCATACACGAATGTATCCAGAGCTTAACTAAAGTTTTTACTAACTGTAACTAAAGTTTAAACTGTTTTTACTCAAGTCAAATTGATACCTTACAATGAACAGTCAGAAGACTAGAGAATCTTCACAAAGGCCTCCTCTACCTCTCAGGAAGCGTCATGGCACCCCGGGCACTCTGAGTGTGACTGGCCTTTGCACAGTAAGGCTAAGGAATAGTGTTGCTGGCTAGATGAGGACGATTTTGCACATGCAAGATCCCAAGGTCCTAAAGCATAACTCATCTTCTTTGCTAACATCTCTGGCTCATTGATGGGACTGTCTTCATTTGCTTATAAAGATCAATTGGGTTAATTTGATAAGGTAGTTACTATTTGGCTATAATGAACTATACAAATTCAGATTGTTTCTTTTTGGTTCACCAGAACCAACTTGCTCAAACATCAAATATTCATTGCACTGAAAATCATAGAAAACCAATTTTCATGACAAGGAAAGTGTTTGGTCAAATTATATTGCACTTCAACTTTAAGCTGATCTGTATAGAGTTTGAGGACAAATTCTCTAGTATGTTTATTTTGGTCGCTATTCCTCCTCGTTCATTTGAAGATTAGACTTATTTTTCTTATTCTCAAGAAGACAGATTTCTAAAAACAAAAAAGATAACTCTTTAATATAGCATAAAAAGAGCAGACACAATTACTGCATTATAGATAGTGTTAAAAGAAGGAAAAAGGATTGGAATCAATACCGTTGAAGCTCATAGGCACCGTGAATCTGGGATGATTGCTTTACACCCAACTTGTTACTGAACCAACAGACCCCACTCCTTTCTACCCTTAGGGATAAAAGCTGAGGGAGGATAAAGAAATAAAGACGGAATGGAGACAAGAGAATTTTAATTTTAAATTGTAATTTTGATAAAAACATAGCTTTGAGACATAACTGAAGTTCGTGGTGGTTGCAATAACTTATTTATACTCAGTCTTCCATGTTTGTTGTTGTTATTATTATTGTTTTACAATGTTCTGGTTCCTAAAATCCTAAGGGTCTTAAAGATACTACACATCACAAACTTGGCCTGTGTTTTTCTGATACTATAAATGAACACATTCCTCAGATTTCCACCGTCAACACACAAATAAACAAAAAACACTCTTAATTGGGTAATATATCTATAAGTTTCAAAAATCCAAATATATGACTTTAACATGCTGGATTGACATTAAAACAAACTTAACAAACAGGAAAATAAGGATTCTACATCATCTGACTTGATTCTATCCCAAGCCACAAATATATTTCCAACCCAAGGTCTCATGTTTAAGTATTCTTACCCTTCACTCTAAGTGTGCATGTTTTTGATTCTCTTTAATAAATCTATGACTCTTACTGACACATTCTAAAATTATGCTCCATAATGAGCCATAATGAGCCAGGGTGAGTTGAGGTCCCTATGCACTCTTTAGGGGGACCTCCTCAGACTCCACCTAGGACATATCTCCACATCTCACAATCCTAGTGTCTGTGTAGTTAAACAAAGTATCAATGAGTCCCTTATCCAAGGAACCCTTTGCCCCATGTGAATATAGCCAAATAAAAACTTTTAGAATTTCATTTTAAAATGCATCTCCTATTATTTAATAAAAAGGAATAAAAAAAAAACAACAAAGAAATAACCCCTGACAAGCATACTGCAACTGAGAAATTCCTCAGGCCCAAAACTAGTTTTGGAGTTTCTTCTAATTTCCTTTCTAAAATGGCTGCCAGTCTCATCGGAAAGAGTGTTCTGCTTTTTCTTCTGTCTTACAGTCAAGGTTAGACTTTTCCATGATGCGCTAAACAATTTTGTGATTTTCTTTTTCAACTTTTTGATTTAACACCAGGTAAAACTCACTGTTGTAAATTATGAACTAATTGCAATAGACCAATAATACACGACATTTATTCTGGCTAACTAGTTGTGTGACTTTCATATTGGCTTTCCTCCCTCACAAATAAGACAGCAGTTTTTGTGCTAGCATTACCTAGAGTTTTCTCCAGCTGGCCTGCTTCTTTCTAGACAAGAACCAGACTCACTCAAACTTATATAAACTGTGGTTAGTTTCATACTAAACTTTCAGCAGAACACAAATCAGGTGGTTTGTCTTTCGCCTTTCATGTTTTCTTTTGAAAACGATTACTAAAATCACTGTTTGCTTCTTAATTTATGGAGCTAGAATTTGAAAAGCAGGATTTCCTTTTTTATGTTTTGGCGTTACTTATCTGGGTAGGATTTAATGCAGACAAGAGTAAGCTTCTATACATTAGGAGAAAGTTGGATTAATGACTTAAGAAAAGAGTGACCTAGTGTTGCAAAGGAGGTTTAAGAACTTCATAGCCTAGGAAATTAATTTACAGCTTTGAAATTAGTGTGCATAATTTTCCAGTGCTTTCCGTTATCATATACATCACTGAAATGCCTCAGCTGGGCTGAGTGTAGTTGACAGACTGGAGGCCCTCTGTTTGAAAGTACAATTTTCTCTTAATGCTTTCGGATCACTTTGCAATTGCTGTGATTAATTGAAACAATATATTTAAATGTTGCCAAGCTGCCGCTAGTTTATTAAAGGAGGTGATTCCATCTCAAAGCCTGTTTATTTCACTCAACAGAGTCTGATCCCCAGACATAGGGGGTGAGGTTGTAGGTAGCAGGCCAGCTCCCAAAATGTCTAATTCCACATAGAAGTGCATCACAGTAACTGTTTTGTCTTCACTGTTCCCACTTCTGTGAATATGAGGACATTACATTTAGAGTAGGGCAATTTAGGTATGTTTTACCCAGAGCTGGTGATCATGTCTCACCCCTGACCTTCAGGTTAATGAGAAGTTCCTGCGCGAAATTGTCTTCTCTTAAGACAGCCGTGTGCTATGTAATCTTTATTGCTATAAAATGACATTTGAAGTTTGTTATACATGAGCAAGAAGGAGAACATTATTTCTGTAGTGAGCAATAATTATCTGCCTTCTAGCTGAAAATGCATGCTGTGGATAAATTGTGTTCATCTGGTAGCCTTTGTTTGTAAGACAAGTTAATTAAAAGAGGAATGTTGAAAAATATGTTTGCCCACTGAGTGCTGATGGAGTAATAATATTAGTTTACAAGAAAACATTACAGGCAAAACAACTTGGGCTTTGTTCTGAAATTATGAACGAAAATGAGGTAAATGTAATATCCCCACAAGCAAAATCTGATCACACACACACAGAACAGATGAGATAAATTACCTAGTTATTCTAATCAAATATTCAGTGTCTAAAATTCTCTGTAGCTGGGTAGCATTTGTACTGGTTACTGGTTAGTCTAGACAAGAAATATTGAACCAAACAACATTGGTTTATTAAAACAGCCAAGCGATTCTCTGTATTAGATACTAGTCTTCCAATGGCCAATGGAATCAGTGTATTTACTGTAAATAACATTACGTTACATTGTAAATTACATTAACAATTAATCTAAAAAATTATACATTATCTCCATATGCCTTGTAAGTTATTTTTAGCTTCAGATCTGATTCCTTTTTTTATGAAGAGACCAATAACTCAAATTAGAATTCATTCAGCATTTGCTAGAAAGCACTCACTAATTTTTACTGCAGCAACTTCCTATCTTTAAAGCATCCTATTATAATCATACACTATCATTGAAATTAGTCATTATTTAGTAAAAATATTTATTTGAAACTAATGTTTCCTTTAAGTTTTACAAAGTCACTTTTCATTTGTTACCTTTAGCAACCAGCGATCTAACAACAGTTTTGTCAATAGACTTTCTATGCCGACCTCATTTGTGTCTATAATAAATCAATACTTTAATCTGAGAAGAACCATTGCCAATAAATTATGACAGTTCTCTATGGTTCTTTCAGCTGGCTTGGAAATGTTTATCAAATTTCTCTGGACGCCCCAACTTTCCTAGGAGAGGCAAAGATGATACACTCTTAGGGTTGGTTTGTGGTTCCAGATTTATGTATTTAGTATTAATATGTGTTTACATGAAATCTATTTAAGATTACCTTTATGAAGGGTGAGGCATACTTTTTAATCAATAGAATTAGAAAATGAAGTTAAATGATGTGTGATCTGTTCATAAAGCTTGTACAAAGTTTTCTATGTTTATGGCAACTGTTTCTGAAGTATTCTGAAGAATGTAAATACTCTCCATGTATAACTCAGACTACACTGCTTGGGAATCTCATGAAAACACAGAATGTTTCCCTCAAAAAAACAAAGGGACACATACGTTAAAGCAATTTTGGATACATTTTCAGATTAATGGGCACTTTGAAGCTCCTCAATCCATAAATCTGAGGCTAAGAATAACTGAGAAAGATTCTTCCTGATTGTAACACTATCGCTACATTGTTTCTCAGATGGATACTGTTGTGGTTGGTGTCTAGATATTCCAGAAAAGCCATATGTGGGCACATGTGAGGCTTCATGGTGCAATGCTAAACCCTAGGCCGCTAGGATTAAGGGTGTGAGTCCTGCACTCCTAAGTAGCCTGGATAAAATATGAGGCATAGAAAGAGCTGTGGTCCTCCATTGTTTCTTTGCTGTCTTCAGTTTGCCATCAACTTGTTCTCTGTGATACCCCTCTGCCATGTGTCAGCCAAGTACGGACGGAAACCTCTGCAAACTGCCCTAAATAAGCCCTTCCTCCCTTAGCTTTGAGAGTTGGGTATTTTGGCTCGAGAATGAGAACAGTAACTAAAGGGTACACTCTAATTGTCTTTCTTTAATTTGAGATTATCTCCTTAAAACAAGGATGATCATCAGATATATTATTTTTACTCAATAAAGGAAATTGTTAGTTTTCCACTAAGATATTTTTCTATTTCTTTTCTTCTCTGTTTTCCTTTTTTCTTTCTTTCTTTCTTGCTTGCTTTCTTTGCTTTCTTGCTTTCTTCATTTTTCTTTTACTATTTAAAAAGAATTAATCTGAATTAATCTTTCCCAAGCTCCCTAGTCAATTCTAGGTTGGAAAAAATGAAGTAAAACCCTTGAACTCTTTCACACACCTTCTTGGCATTCCCCACTCACTTCTTCTATCACTAGGTGAAGAATCTGTGTCTATTGAAAGCGGATTTCATTCTTTGCTCTGTCTACTTTCCAGAAAGAAATTCATGGATGACAGTGATTCACTTCTTCATAAACCTTCTTCCATTATTTCACGTGAAGAAGCTGAAAACAATACTCTGAAATGAATTTCATGTGGTTTGTGCAAAGTTCCCCAGCAAGACAAGCAGAGTCAGGACAAGGCTCAGTCATTGCCAAACTAATGGATGGGGAAAATGATTTTCTGATTTATGTATGCAACAGATTTCCTGGCAGAATTACTTACAAAAATAGTGGCTAAAAAACCAGGATAAGATAAGTGCCAAATAAGACAGCTGATATTCATGCTGTTATAATGATTTAAGGGTTCCATCGTAGATTCACACACCTAATTGTACGCTATACAGTTGATTATTCACCTCGCATCACTATACAAAAGGGGGGCCTTGTCATTTCCCTGAATTCAGAACCGTATGTCAAAACATTGTGGGCTGGGGATTTAGCTCAGTGGCTTAAGCGCCTGCTTTGCAAGCACAAGGTTGTGAGTTCAATCCCCAGTACCAAAAAAACAAACAAACAAACAAACAAAAAAAAATGTGTGTACTGTGTTACATTCACCTGGGAAGGTAAAATACAGGTACTTCTCTATTAATAACCAAGGAAACACACTCATAAATATATATGTGAATAAATGAATGAATATACATATTTACATGCATTCATACACATAAACGTTCACATACACACAGAGAAATGATGTGGAATATAAGTAGAGAGATGATGAAGACCACTGTCATGTATATATACAAAGTTTTATTTGGTAAAATAATTATAATCAGAAAATAAATACAAATCACTTTTATAACAAAGTCAGATTATGGAATTTAAAAATATGTGAAATGTTAAAATAAGTAATACAAAATAACATTCTGATGAGATCATAGGAAAATTTAGTATTTTGACAAGCCATGCATGATTCCCCAATCACCTATTTTTTGGTAAAATATTGCCCAAAGTTTAAGTGGTTGACTGTAGCGTTATGCTTTGCATATAATTTTGGAGGTGAGACATTTGGGGAGTACTTAGGTGGGCATTTTTGTAGGATCCAGTTAGCGGTAGCCTCATAGCTGGAGCAGCTGGAGCTGTAGGGTATACTTCCAAAGATCATTTCCTGCCAGTAAGTTTTATATCTGTATTTATTGATTGATCATCATAAGCAACATGAGATTTTTAGGCTATTGAATTTACTGGTTACTCACTTACTGATTTTAGCACCAGCTCACAGTGTCTTAATCCCACTCCAGGTGCCTCAGAGAGAACCAAATATACCCTGCCTAGGCAGTGTTTGAACCAAAAGAACTAAAAACTATGAAAGCTATGAATTCTATTGGCTGGTAAATCTCAGTCTCTCTCTCTCTCTCTCTCTCTCTCTCTCTCTCTCTCTCTCTCTCTCTCTATATATATATATATATATATATATATATAAAATTCTCTCAGAGGAGAGATGATCTCTAAATCTGCTACCATTTTCAGTGCAAAGAAATGACCCTGAAGACATAAATCTATTTTCTCTGAAGGTTTCTTTAAATTTACTAGTTACCACACCTTCTGCCCTGGAGCAATCTTTGCTTAGAGAACTATAGCAGGACAGCTATGTCTAAAATAATTAAATTATTTCCTAATACCCATATCCGGCACTGTGATTCTCTTTATTTTGTATTATTCCCCGTATTGTGCTTTTGTGCCCTGTGTACGTGGCATATTACATTCTGCATTTTA